>SCDZ01000622.1:0-123997 GCA_004143845.1 Drosophila lacertosa | reverse complement strand
TATATATATATATATATATATATTTATATATATGTATATATATATATATATATATATATATGTATATATATACGTGTGTGTTTGTTTGCTTTGTGTTAATGTTCAGTTAACTAGGCATTACTATAGGTATTGTTCATTTGTTACTTTTTAAATATATATATATATACTTTATATAAATATGTATTTTTGCAGTAGTATTATGTGTATATATATGTATATATATATATATCTATATATATATATGGATGTATGTTTATTATAAAAATCATCATCGTCGTCGTCGATATAAGCGTACTCGCTTTTTTCATTTCGGTTGGTGGTTAGTTTAAGTTATTAAATTTGTGGATTACACTCATATAAAAATAATTTTTCAATTTTACGCTACTACGTGTAGTTTAATATATATATATATATATATTATATATATTATTTATGTATATGCTTGAAAATTTGAGGAGGATGAGAGACAGTTCTAGGGCATTTGCTTACTACTAAAAAACCATTAAATAGTTTAACTCATTCTTTTTTATCATCTTATCTGCTTTAAGTTTACATACATTTAATTTCATTATGTTAGAATACAAAATGGTTTCGCTCGTATTTTCATATAGTTTCGCTCATATTTTCCATTATTGGTTAATATAATTATTTTTGTGCTAAATATTATCGTGATTATTGCTTTTAATCGGCGCCATCATTTTTCAGAGTGCTTTAATGTCTCGTTTCAACTTAGATCCTTTCGATTTTCATTTATTTGCATTTCTTTTGGTTAAGTAAAGTTACATTTAGCTTGCAAAGTAAATGGCCAATTGGTAAAGGGTTTCAACTTATGTTTCAATTTGATTCATTGCGTTCATTTAACTTTTTTCTTTTGGCACATAAATGCATTCATTGCCGTGTTTACTCGTTACAATCAAGCTAAACAAGTGTTCCATCATAAATCTTCAATAATAACAACACATGACACATATACATATATATATTATATATATGTATATACTCACAAATCAAAATGTTTACGAAACGTAAGTGTTTAACAACAAGTGAAGCGTGGGCGTGGTCGTTTCTGTGTGTGCACAATATACATATAAAATATATTTTAGATAGCAACGTTTTGTGTTTTTTGTTTTATTTCATATCAAATAAATGAAAAATTGTACATTGTTAGCGAGCGCAAAATAAAAATGCATTTGCACAGATATTACAAGTCGATATATATATATATATTTTAAGGTTTGTTCTCTTCCACTTTGCATGGGTATTTTTTCATTTTCGTTTTTCATTTATTTTTTGTTTTTGTTTTTTTTAGGTGTATCGAGAAAAATTTGTTCTAAAATGTCAGTCTATTGCGCAAGAATCTAGTTTTGTGGTCGGCTTTCTGCTACACCGAAAGCCTAAGTTTAAATGTTGCAATTGTTTCCTTTTTTTGTTTATATGTTATTTATGTCTTAATTTTTTATTTTTTGTTTTTTATATAAAAAAATTCCCTAATATGCATTGTCATTATCGCTTCAACTAATGCGACTTTTTCGCATTGTTCGCTGTCCAACTTGTGTTGGGTCGTGTGTGTGTGTTTGTTGTGTTGGTGTATCTCTTTCTGTGTGTGTGTGTGTGTGTTTGTGTGCAAGTATTTGTGTCGCGCTGACATTTGATGTTAGCTCGATAAGACCTACATACATATAAATACATACATACATATGCCCAGAATTTGGGATCATTGTCACGCTACTGCCACTACATGCTGATAATTGCTACAACTACGGGCTACTTTCTGGCTTGATAGGGCAAGGACTTAACCTAGCTTCGTGTACGCGTAGGCGGCAATGACGCCCACCACAACACCTGCGGCAATATATGTGAGTAATGACCTTCGTTTTTTCGCCGCCTGCTGATTGTCCTCGGTTTCCCGCTGTTTGCGTTTAATTTCGTTGACTTTCTGCTCCAGATTAGTCTGGTATTCGTTGCGTTTTCGCCGCTTTAACTCATCCCCGGTACTGTAAATAGTTGAGTTTTTTTATTAACAATTTCTCCATATATATCTGTATATACTGTACATACCTCGCAGTCAAATCGTTGCCGTTGACCAAATGCTGATCCAATGCTGTTGGCTTCTCGCTATTAGCGTTGACATCATCTTCGTGCGGCTGTAACATTGTGACATCGCCATTGACTGGCTCCAATTTATGTTCATTAATATTCTCGTATTCCTCATCCTCATCGTCCTCGTTCTCATCATAGTCCTCATCGTCGTCGTCATCGCTGTCCGATTCCTGTTCGCTGTGCTGCGGTAACGTGGGCAACGGCGGCAGTGGACGATTGTTAAGCAGACTGTCAGCGACCTCGGCATTTATAATTTCCACCTGATTGACAATAATATTATTAAGCGCATCCTTGCTGCTCAGTGCCTGCTTCTCGGTTATGACATCGCCCTCGCCCAAATTATCGCCATTGGCCTGCGCCGCACGCATGTCCAGCGAGAGCACACCGCCCGTGATAGGCGCCAGTGGCAAGTTAAGCGAATGCGAGCGCGGCGGCAGCGGAGGCGGCTGTTCATCCTGCGTGTGCGGGTCCGTGTCATTGCTAATGATTGGCTCCTCGGCACCAAGAAAGCTCTGCAAACGAAAGTACACCAATAGATTAGCAAAAAAGTGTCCAAATTGAGAAGTTCAAGTTGCGCTTTAAACTGAACTTGAAAACTAACAACTGAAATGACAATTGACGGAATTTGTTTTTACAATTACACATTTTATCACAGAACATTTGCATTTAAAGGAATTCACAATTTCATTATTTTGTGCAATTTAGGTACGTTGTAAAGCTGAAGTTGACATTCAATCAATATTAATTTATACATTTAGAGCTTGGCGTAACGATTTATATATAAATATATAAAATATATTTATATACACATATGTATATATATGTACATGTGCACGTTCAATTATTTACAATGCCCGTTGACAACGCTTCGATACAAGTTGCTCCTTTCCAAAGAATTTCTACTCTTAATTTAGTTGAAAGCGCAGTTTATCAGATAGGCTTGAAAATACGTACGGGATCGTTCAGCTTTTTAATGCCCTCGATTATTGCCTGATATGAAAAGTCCAACTGATCAGCCGTCTGTATTAGTCCCAGGCGATAGCTGCGCAGCTCACGCAACACATTCGACACGTTGCACTCGCCATATTTTGCCACCAGCACCAAACAGCAATCGACCAGGCAAAAGGTGCCGGAGCGACCGATGCCGGCGCTGCAGTGGACCACGGCTGGGCCGACATCCTCATTGAGAGCGCCCGAGTCGCGTACTTGTTGCAAAAATTTCAAAAACGTATCCGGCGAACTGGGTATGCCAAAGTCCGGCCAGGTTGTATAATGGAATTGCATAACCTCACGGCTTTTATTCGTTTCGAGATCAGTTAATCTGTAAAATAATAATTGTGAGTAATTTATAGCGAGATAAGAGGATTATTTGGTCCACTCACTTGAACCACCGCCGCACAAAGTTCTGATAGTTTTCGCAGCACACTAGCTCAACGGAGAGATTGACATCCTTCAGATTGAGCGCCTGCTTGGGTCCCAGCTGATCGGGCCAATAGAGATGGCATTTGACTTGCTTCTTCTCCACCAGCTTGTTGAGCATGAGAATGGCGCGCGTATTCTGCTCCCAGACCATCAACCAGAAGTGACCCACCGTATCCAGCAGCGGACCCTGTGTCAGTATATATTGACGATCGGCGCGTTCCAGCTGCAAAAGTTATACGTATAATGAATATAAAGATAAGAATGTACATAAATTATTGTCAACTCACCTTCACCAGATTGGCATTAATATAGTCTACGCTGCCGCGTCGCAGCACAATCCGCGAATGATCATAGGGATTCACATCTCTGTATCGGTTCAGTCCACGGTTCTGTGCACGCTCCGATTCCAGCGTAGTAAACTGTTGCTCTTTAGCCTCACGATCGCAAATTTCACATATTTCCTGCAAAAAAATTATGGAGAATTTATTTTATAAAAATGAAATTATGGAATTTCGTTGCGATATAAAATATGATTGGAATTTCGCAGTGTGATTCACGCAAGCTCCACGCATTCATACAAACATAGATAGATGGGTCTGTTTTTGGGGGTTGCCCTTTTGAAACGTTCGCGTTGTTGCTGACTCGTTATCTTGGCCTAGCGACTGGCGGCTGGGCCCACCCCTTGCCAGACTTAGCCGGGCCACGTTAGCATGACTAATTGATCAAAATGTGCTGTGTGCTACATGTTCATGCTTGTGGCTGCATTGCTAACGGTATTATCTTTGGGCTCTATTCGGTTATCAGCTGGCGCAGCTGTATACGCTCCATATCGAATCAGAGCAAACAACAAGTTCAATGTCGTCTGCCCAAGCGATCCTCAATGCTGGCAACTGGCTCTGTTCTGTTGCCAATTGCTGGCCACTTGGCTACATTAAATAGTCCAATTTGATGCAATTCAGCAAATTCGTAGATTGCTTCGACGGAGCGGGCAGTTGTATGAATATATGAGTAACGAGACGGGCACCATTAAGGCAGTTACTTTATTTTATTATAGCTTTTTTTGTTTTTTTTTCTTTTTCTGTTGTTGAATTGTATGCGACGCAGTTTTTGATTGCAGCGCGAAAAATCAGTTGCTAATTGTCAGTTCGTCATTAAGTAGGTGAATCAGTTTTAAGTCGTCAAGCCACTCCTCGATAATCAGCACAAATTGAGGCTGACGACTGGCGAGTGTTATGAAATTTAATTGAAAAGAACATTGGCCGATAACGCGTTAACAATGCGAGTGTAAGCGGGGGAGGAGGAGAGAGACAGGGATAGATAGAATGGTCGAGATAAAGCACTGCAGGCACATTACAATGTGCGTATAGGCAAAAAAAAAATAAATAAATAAGGCGCGATTAGCATCAATGCTGTTATCAGCTGGTTAACTGTTAACAGTGCTCCTTATCAGTACACCTTTTTATCCAAAAATAACGGATTCCATTTGCTGTCGAGCAACTTAAACCAATCTAACCAACATACATTGCATAGCTTACTATGATTTTAATTTTTAGAGAATGTTGTATAGCGATAGGTAATATTTTGATTTCCCTATAACTATTTTAATATGATTAAAGAAAGTATAATTACGTTGCGCTCAATTAGCGTTACATGCTATAGCAAACATATTAAATAAAAATGTTCGTCTTTAAAGTGAACAATACACATGGTCAATTGGGAGGATCGTTTATACATATAAAGTACATCAGATTTTCTTTGATATCCCTCTCTCTCTCTTTTTTGTTTGCTCTACTCTAAATGTTACTATCTCTTTGTACCTCTAAGTCTGGACACTACAACTAGTTTCCAAAAAACAAAGATCATGAAAATCTATAGAGCCTATATGAATGTATGAGAATTGCAGAGAAGACCCCTAAAAAAATACATATGTTTGTACATGTTGTTGGAGATTTTTAAGGAGTACAACAGCTAATATATACCTGATGAAACCGAATGTCTTACAGGGTATACGAATTGCCTGCTGCATGAATTGCAACGGCAACAACAAATGCCAACTAACATAGAATGTGGGCAACGAGTTCGTCACAGTCTGTGCAATATTTTGCTGTTGTTGTTGTTGCTGTCATTATGAGGAGCAGCGAAGGTGATAAACAACACATGAAAGCAACATAACAAAACGGTACTGCCAAATGTTTGTGTGTGTGAGTCTGTGTATTGAAGTGCGCATATAGCAGAACAACTTAAACTGTTTTGCTGCTGCTATTATTATTATTATTATTATTATTATTAGCAGTAAGATTGTGAGTGTGTTGTTGGAGGAGACGGAGGAGCACAATTCATTGGAAATGTGCTTTCATATAAAGGAGACGCTTTCAAGCGAAAACCAATTTGGATTTCACCAGGCTTGGCTTTACTTGGTTGAGTTAGTTGGAAAGTTAGATTATCCTCGTGGCGCACAAAGGACCCAACTGACACTCGCACATAAAGGATGAAAGGAGCGAGCAAAGCAAACAACAACAACAAATTAAGTTCATTACACAAAAATACTAACACCAACACACAGGCATGTACACACAGATACACGCAGCAGGCAATGTCATCCTAACTGCGAAGTTGAATTCCGTGAAATCCAAATTCAAGTGAGTGGCAAAGACGACGACGACGACAACAACGATGGTGAAGAAGCGGGCTGAAGCAACAGCTGAAGACACAATTCGCCGGAACTGGCCATAAAGCAGAAACTCCAGCTCTGGGCAAAGACGAAGACGAAGAAGAGCAGCGTAGCAGCAACGGGAGGCAAAAAGAAACCCAGGCCCAGGCCCGAGACGCATGCCCTTTGTGCCAAGCGCAAAAACTGTTTTGGTGTGTTTGTGTGTGGGAGAGAGAAAGAGAGAGCGATGTATTAACTACATGCATGAAAGGTCCGCGCTGTCAATAAATTTTCCTCGTTTTTTTTTACAGATAGTTCATCGAATTTTCACACTAATTAACGCATTTTCGGCAACTCTTTTTATATTGCTTCACAAGTGTGTAAGTGTTGTAAGTAGAATGCACATGGCACGAGATGTATGAAAGTGCCAATTCAATTATCAGCGGGCGGGTCAGCAATCAAAACAAATGAAATTCAAAACATACATAGACGTACATATATGTATGTATGTACATACATACAAATGTGTATTTCCTAGAATTGTGTACGAATACCGACAACAAATTCGCAGAACTCCAAATGCTTGGCAACGTTACGTTTTTATCAATAATAATAATAATAAACGCAGCAACAATTTCTTTAGTGTTTCCTTCTTTTTTTTTTGGCAATCCTAATCGTAAACGCTCTCGCTTGAGTGCATGCCCATTCGTAGTGTAAGAAAATGGCCACAGTTAACAGAACTGAAGCGAATTGCAAGGAAAGAGTAGAAGCAGAAACATCAGCAGCAGCATCCAAGAGCAACAAGCGAGAGCGCATGCAAAGTGCAGCAGGTGAGCGTTACTTTGTGTGTGTGTGTCTGTTTCTGAGTGAGTAAGTGAATGTGCCTGTGTGTGCGTCTTTGAGAGAATGTTGCCTGTGAAATTTTCGGCCAAACGTTGCGCGAGCGCCACAATCTAAAGCCAAAGACTGAAGTTGGGCTGCTGCTGCTGACCAACGCCGACACCAAATGCTACAAACACAGGCGCACGCTCACATGACAGCTACAAAAGCAACAACAAAAAATAATAGCGCAATGGGGCTGACCGTGAGCGGCGTGCCTACACAGACAGCCATACTCACACACATACATACATATATATTTGTGTTGTTTTTGCTGTGTTGGTGTTGGAGGCATCGGCATCTGCAGAAGCCTTTTGCGCACTCATCACATTTTCGTGGAAATCGAATCAAAAAGGAATAAAATTGTATGTGTGCGCCCCAGAGTCTGTCTGTGTATACGTGTTGGTAAGCACTCGTGCTCTCTGCTTCTTCCTCTTCGGGTGTACAATATACAATAAAGCTAGGGTACTCACCTTGTAGAACCGATGCCAACCCGATCCAGTTTTTTTGTCATTATATTCCTGTTCGATTTTGAGCCTGGCGGGCGTGTTATCCTTTGTCGGTGTTGCTGCACGTTTCTCACTCATTGTACCACACGATTGTTGTTGTTGTTGCTATTGCTTTTTTTATTTTCGAATTTGGATTAATTTGTTGTTGTCTGCTTGCTTTTTTCTATCCGTTTGCGTTTTGTTTTCGACACACACCGACACCGACACACGACTGAACAACCGAGTAAATAGTGCGTAAGAAAATTGGACTTCTGCGGCGACGGTCTGACGGTTGGTTCTGTTGTCTGTTGCTATCACGCTATAGCGCGTGTGCTGGCAGCGATTGAATATAAATAACTAAGTACAACCGTTCAGCATTTGCCACATTATTCACTGGAAATCGCGTTTACAAACACCAAAATGCGTGCGTTTCGTTTTGATTAGTAATGTGTTTTTCTCTTTCGCCTTTTTTCTTTCCGCAAAATTAGCAGTAATTACTGTTTCGATGACCAGCCACATTTGTTATCGTTCTATCGTGTCGAGCAGTTGTCGTCAGTGTATGGTCACACTGGCATGTACGTAAACTAAGTTGGCAGGCCCATATACAAACAGCTGTTTATAGTCGCGTAATAATTTGCCTGAAATTAACATGTTAAAAACACGAATTTTTCGCTTAATACGCGATAAACGCCTAAGCGTTCCCATTTTACGTGGCTTTCATCACGAGTTTACCAAACCGGAGCCGCAGTCAACGACACAAAATGTAAAGGAACAGCAGAAGAGCCCAAATCCATCATTTGTTTCTGGCGGCGTGCAAAGTAAATACAAAGTTTTTCTGGATGAGGAGGCGCCTGAGATATTCGATGTGGAGGAGGTGCGTTACCAGGAGCGAGATCTACCCTTGGAAGCCGAGCAGGATCAGTATTTGGGTCTTAACTTAAAGAGTAAGTTGCAGCATCAATTATTCGATAACTTATTGCTGATGTTATTGTTTTCTTTCCAGGAGGCATTCGTGGTGTTTTCGATGTGGAGGATTTAGTTGAGCTGTTGCGCAAGGAAAATGTGGATGACATATTTGTTTGCTATGTGCCGGAGGAGCTTAAGTATGTGGATCATTTGGTCGTTTGCAGCGCACGCAGTTATCGGCATATGCTCGCCACGGCGGAGTTCGTGCGCCGAATGTTCAAAATTAAGCGCATAAAGAGCGATGTCTTGCCCCGCATCGAGGGCGAAAAGAGTCGAGACTGGATGGCCATGGATTTGGGTGAGTAACCTACCTAGGCGCACTTAGAAAAGTTGGTTAAAATGAATATATTTGTGTTCGTTCTTGCAGGAAACATTGCCCTGCATATATTCTCGCCCAAGGCACGTGAGGAGTATGATCTGGAGTCGCTGTGGGCCATTGGGCCGCAGTACGATCATGAAAGCCAAAAGCCACAGAATCCCCTCGGCAATATATTCATGGCCCAAGTGCCTAAACCTGAAACGTAGCTTGCTAAGCATACACAATACAAATTCGAGATTTAAAAGCATATTTTAATTGTTGCATCCTTTACCAGACAACCGAATCGTCCGTCAGCTTTTTTTGGAAATCGTAGAGGCTGGGAAAGACGTGATTGCGATTAATGTCTATGCCATACTTCTTCACCAGATACGCATAGCTCTTCTCATGCACAAGTGCCGCATGCCAGCCGGCCTCCCTGGCGCCCAGATAGTCCGTGGTGGGTCCATCGCCAATGTGCAGGCACTCCTGTGGCTTCAGATTCGCCAGCCCCGATTCGAGCATGGCACGCTCAAATATAGCCGCCTGGGGCTTCTCTGCCTTGGCGGCATACGAGTTTAGCGCAAAGTCCAAGTACCGATCAAGTTTCGTGTTGCGCAGTAGCGTTTCCAGTCGCGGGTCAAAGTTGGCAATGACGCCAACCTTGCAGTGTTTATCCGCCTGGTTGTGCTTGCGCAGCTGCTGCAGCAGCTCCACGCTGCCATTGCATGGCTGCCAGCAAATGGTTGTTTTGTACAGTTCCAGCAAATGGTTCGCAAAGTTATCTAATTTGGTTTCGGGTATGGGTGCGCCGCTCTCCGCGAATGTGCCTTTCGGGGCAAATCAGTGAAAACAAAAATATAAATTATAGCAATTGCACTTTGAACCGGGTGGCTGCAGTTTATCGCTTACCTGCTATCAGCTGCCGCCACCAGCGCTGCCACTCAAGACGCGGCGAGGTCTCAACGCCGAAATTCGGATAGTCCCGGTTCATTTTGTACCTGCGCACAATAGAGTATATATACTAGTTAGAGTATCGTGTGGGGCTATGCTCAGCGTGTTACATACCAATTGGCTTTATAGTTCTTGGCCAGCTCATTGTTGTCGCAGCGCGCACCGAAGAGCGCACCAATTTCGCCGTATTGCTTGCCGGGACTGGTGCGAAACTGGAGCAGGGTATTGGTCACATCGAAGGTTATTAAGCGAAAGCGATTCAGACTGCGCATCGTTGCTTGGGGTCTCAATTTACAGCCCTGATTAACTAGTTGATTTGTGCGCCTTGCGTCGCGGCCGAGTTCAGTTGGCGTACTACGTGAGCTGTGTCCATAATTGTTTTGTATGACCGCTGTCGTTGTTTTGCCTTTGCTGTTGTTTTTCCCTTATCAGCAACAGATTTGTGAATCTATTTATGTGCTTGTATGTGTTTGCTCTGTAGCTGTGCTTGTTGTGCTTGTATCCCCCTGCTAGCTGGCAATTCATTAATGACAAGTCCCATAGCTGTCAACGAAGCGCTAAGCTTATCTCTAGTCAATTTTAATAAGTTTTCTATTGATTTGCATTGCAAATATGCTGATAAAAAATACGCTGATCGATCGCTTATCAGTTGCGCCTGTTGCTTAAACTGCGCGCGTGATACTTGCGCGGCGTTGCCAGCCCGCCGCAAGTGGCCTGAGGTGGCAACTACTCGCACAACATTGCCAGCTGCAGTTTTCAGGCCTCCGCTTAGTCAAGACACAAACCTCTGTGTGTTGGCGCGCTTATTTGAAATTTAATTCGAATTGTTTGCATTTTGTGGTTGTTATCGCTATCTGCAACGTTCGATTTGGCGGTGCCGTCGTTTCGAGGCCAACGCAGCAACGTTTTGTTTTTGCCAAAATATGTGAAGAAGCAGACTTCGCATATGGCAGACGTGTCAGTTTTATTAATGCTCGTGGGAAGCAATAACAAGCAGTCGAATAAGACAAAAACAACAACAACAATACCTGCACGTAGCTGGCGTTTTGACCTACCAAACTGTCTACCTGCCTCAAGCTGCTGACTGGTTTTTGTTTATATTTCTTGCAAGGCTATTAATGCACAAATAATGTTGATTTGCAATGTTACAAATTGGTTTGGCTTTTAATTATATTTTGGCCTTAAGGTTTGGCTTAAAGCTGAAGATGTTTTGAATTCCTTTTTAAAAAAAGTGAAATGTTGCTATAACTGTTACATTTAAGTCCTTCTACAGCTGTTCACAGGGTATGTGCTGGTCGTGCACTCCCTACTTGTTTTTTTAAACGATTTTACAGAAGTTAAATTACGCATGCAATTCGCAATGAAAGTATCCAAATTTGTATCCTTCAGGTAACATACATACATACATACATACAGACATATAAGAGCATAATAATAATAACAACAACAACAGCACACACACACACACACACAAACAAAATGCCGCTTAAGGTATTCAACGAAATTCCAGTGAAAACACACACATAAAAAATAACAAAAGCATAAATTCATTCATACCCAAAGCGGCGGCTGCAGCGACACCGACAGCCAACAACAATAGCGATCCAGGCCCAAACCCAATGGACCAAAAGTGCTGCCCTATCACACACACACACACACACACACACATACACCTTTGCTGGGGGCAACTTCTTCTGCTGTGTGCACTTCAAAAATTTTGTTGACTCGCGCGCCCACAAAAAAAAGCGCAAAATGAACCAAAAAAAAAAAAAAAAAGAAACATATTTCCAAACTTTCTGCTTATTTAATCTTTGGGGCTGCGCCCAGTTTGCAGCGCTCTTTTTTTGGTATTTGCCAATTTTGTGCGTTTTCGCTATAAATAAAGTATCAATTTGCCTCTGAGGCCTGCTCAGGTTCGGGTTTCTATGGAAGGGCGAGGGCCGCCAAATACTCTGTAAATTCCATAAATGCCAGACATGGTTAGTGTTTGGTTGCTGCTCGTTCTTCTTGTTGTTCTTGTTGTTGTTGTTGTCTGTCATTGACAGTGGCCAGAATGCAGCGTTATTTATTTGGACCAAATCGGCGATACCAAGAAATCGCGAGCTATGCAAAGAATTCGCTAAAAACTTCATTTTAAGCAAGGGGTATGCTGTTTTGCCAGTTTGAAATAATATAGTTTGAATTGAACTGGCATTTTGTGTATAACAGTTGTTGTTGGGTGGGAGGAATTTAAAAAGGAAGTTGCTTTAGGATTTTTGTGAGTTGTGTATTTCAAAAATCTGACAATTGTTGAGAATTGAAAATGAACCAAATAAGTTAATGCAATTCAAAAGGAATGTCGAACTCAAATTCTTGGCTAATATATGGCTGAAGGGTTGTTTTTTTTTTTTTACAATTTATTGATCAAGATCTTTTGTAGAGGTTTATTTTAATATTTTTTTAAATATTGTTCGAGGTTCAATTAAAATTTGGGGCAATTGTCCTAGCTTAAAGTTTGTCTTCTTCCTTTGGCTTCTTTAAGCTTCATTTAGTATCTAAATTCCCATGCTGACTTATCGCCTAATCCAAAGTGGCTTCATTTGTTTTTCTTTAATTTGCTCATATTTCAAGTCGGTTGCTCGGTTAAATAACTTTTCAATATCTATTTGTGTCGCCACATGTCCTACCCAATGATTACTAAGTATTTACCTTCGTTTCGCCAACTACTTCAGTTGCAAAAAATAAAAAACAAAATACAAAAATACAAAAAGAAAAAAAAAACACACACACACACACACATACACACACAGCCGCCCAACTTTCAACAAAAACTTTCCCAAGAAAATTAACCAAGCAACCAACTCAACCAAGTCAAGTCAAGCCGAGCCGAGCTGTGAGGCGAGCCAAAGCAAACCAAACCAAACCAAACCAAACCGAACCGAGCCAAGTCAAGCAGCCAGCCCAGCCCAGCCAGCCAGCCAGCCAGCCAGCCAGCCCAGCCAACCAATAATAATAAAGTCAATGACTCTCGTGGAATTTCATGTTGGCCCTTTTCGAAATGTGTCTGCCAGTCGGTCGGCCCAACTCCAACTCGGCTGGCTGGCTGTTTGGCTGGCTGGTCGTCTGGTCGTCTGTCTGACTGGCTGCCTGACTGCCTTTTAATATTATCTGCACTTTGGGTCTTTGGCTGCCGCCGCTTTAGTTGTTGTTGTTGTTGTCGTTGCTGCAGTTGCTGTTGTTGTTTTGATTGGTCGTTTTAACCTGTTTGCGAATTTCTACCATGTTAATAAATAATTTTTAGAGGATTCGCTTAGGAGTTGCCAGCAGCAGCAGCAAAAGTACCGCACCAGCGCCAGCGCCATCGGTAGCTGGACATTGGACCAAAGATGACGACGGCCAAGTTGATTTTGACTGCAATTTGGGTTCCTTTGGCCACTGGCAGTCTTTGGATTAGATGCAGCTTGTTCTTCTTCTTTGCCAACACTAGAAACATGAAACCACACAATAATAATATATAAAAAGAAGTGCAGCAAATAAAAAAATGTTTTGCTCCTTTCTGTAATTTTTCTTTAAGGGTTCTTGCAAATTTTTCATTACTTGGCTTTTAAAAAATAAAAAAAATATATTTCATTCATTTGTAATATTCAATAGATTTTCCTAATAATATCTAAACCCAAATATTGAATTTCCAGAACTCACAAAGAATATATCTTATATGCATCAATATTTAAGAAATATCAAAAATTGTCTTATTTTACTAGTATAAATTTATTATTTAAAGTTCGAACCTGATATCCACACAGCTGATCAAATATCATATGTAAAATTGAAACAATAAATATCAAACAACTTTTGACTTGAATCAAATTTCAAATTTGAATTGCTTTAGCATTTTTAAATATTATTTATATAAAAGCATGGCCATAAATTAAATAATAAAATTCAGTAATAAATTAAGAACATTCTCCACGATCAAAGTTAGCCTAAAAGTATGCTAGGAAAAATAATCTAAACGCAGCAATCGAATTAATTTTAGAGATTAGAATGAAGAGAACTGTGACAAATTTAATGATCTGTAAATCTGGCTAATCTTAAAAGAGGTTTTTTTCTATGTCTTATTTTTTTAACAAGTTTTTCGTTAACATTTTTGAAATCTTTTATAACTTTGTTAAAACTGAACCCTTTTTTATTGGGCAATGATTTCTTGTTAATTGTTTATTCTCTAGTTTAATATTAGTATAAATTTATAAATTGTTTTTAATTAAATATGCACTTTTAAGGTGCACATTCCAATCTTTTAACCAACTCCAACTTCGACTCCATTTCCATTTCCATTTCCATTGGGCAGAGCGTTCTTTCTATGGTGTTCTTGTTTGAAATTCCTTGTCCGCCTTTTAGGTTTATTTTGTTTCTTGCCCCGCAACGAGTCTGGAGTTTGCCTCCTCCTCCTCCTCCTTCTCCTTCTCCATCTCCATCTCCTCCTCTTCCACCTCGACTGCGTCTGCGTCTTCATCTTGGCCTGCGCCTTCGTCGTGCTCGTCTTGGCCTTTGTCTGAGTTTTGTGCCGCTGGTTCGTTTGTTAAATGTTTGGGTTTTGTTTGAGTTTATTGAGTGAATTCCTGGAAAAACGCAAGAATTTGTCTTTGGCCGCTGTGTTTTTGCTTTGCTTGCTGCCGTTCTTGTTGTTGTTGTTGTTGCTTTTGTTGTTGTTGTTGTTGTTGCACTCTGGACCACGACGAGACCCAAACGACGCCCAACGGCAGATCGACGGCCGAGGAGCTGGAACTGCTGGAGTTGGTAGCTGGTGGCTGTGGCAATGTCGATGTCGATGTGGATGTCGTTGCCAGCGGTGCATGCAACGTGTCTGTATGGGTTTGAGCTGATGTGGGGTGGACAGGTGATTATGAGTTTTAGAGCAGGACACCTAATGCACAGCACGATCAGCGGCAAGATCAGACCGAACAGTAAAGAGTGCTCTAGGCGGCCATGATCGACCAGTTGATACCCAGTAAGCAGTTATTAAATAAATTCTTAATTTATATGTCTTACCTTAAACTATTTGCTTTCCTTTTTTAAAGATCATATTGTCTGCTCTTTATGAAAGTTGTGAAAGATATTTATTTAGGAATAACTAGATGCATGTAAAAACTTTTTAATTTTGGAATGAATGGGCTGAAGTATTCAAATAATAATATATTATTATATTAATAATATATACATATTAAATTTACTGACAGTAGCTATACAAAAAAACAAATATAATTTAATTGCAATAAAAGATAAGATAAGAAAAGAAAAGAAAGAAAAATATTATAAATTTGAGTATGACAAAGAGGAACTTAAATATTATAAAAATTTGCCATATATACATAATAATTATATAAGATCTCAACTGTCTCTTTTTGCTTGTTCCATGCACTTGCCTAAAACCAATATACCCTATTTGAGCGCACTTTCAAAGTGTTCAAAACAGGGACAATTAATGCGAATGAGTGAGTTTTCAACCACGAGCTACTTAAGGACTTCACTCGGAAATCACTTGAGAATCTTGAGAAGATATTTGAAAGCAGACACACGCAGCTGGGGGTGGCACAATGTAGGAGGGTGCCCCCCCCCCCTTCTATTCGGAAATGGCTTCCAAAAATAACGGAAATGCCAGCGTTAGACATTTTGCTATTTTCGACCGATGATTGAGCTGCAATGATTAAGGGAATATACAGCTATATAGATATATATCTATATAGAAGACATACGGAAGCATGGAATGCATATGTCTATCTATCTATCTGTCTGTCTGTCTGTCTGGCTGGCTGTGGGCCCCCACCAAACTAATGCGGAGCAGCAAAGGGCCCGGCGGACAACGACAACGAAGAAGAAGAAGAAGAAGAAGAAGAAGACGCCGCCGCATTCCGGTGCCAAGCACGGCGGGCATTGGGCATTCCCAGACAATGCCCCAATAGACGGCGCAAAGAGCGCAAGAGAGCTAGAGGCAAAGGTTGTGCGATCTATATAGCTTCCCCTATATACACACACACTCTAACACACACACACACAAACACTTACACACACAGTCTATAACTTTAAATAAAACTTTTGCTCGCAACATTTTTTTGTTTGCTTAGGATGGATTTTCCCTGTTGCGGCTGTTGATGATTTTCTTTGCTTTTTTTTTTAATTTTCTAGTTTTGTCGGATCTTCTATTCTGTTTTCCTTTGCCGCTTTTATTTTTGTTTTTTTCGCTACTTTATTTAGACGCTCAGAAATGTTGCTATTTTGTTGTTGTTGTTGTTGTTGTTGCTGGTTTAAATTTCTAATTTTGTGGGCAAGTGAATCTGAATTTCGAATTTTACGCAATGTAGCAATGATCTAGCATGTACCAAACATATGTATGTACAGTGATACACGGCTAAAAGGGACAGCCATTAAATTGTGTCTGTTCAGTGGGCAAAAATTGAAAGCTTTTAATTGAAAAACTTATAACTAACAAAAATCTTTGATTCCTTTTTTTGTTACGTTTTTTAAAATATTATTATTTTTTATTTTATTATTTTCTAATTTGATTTTTATTAATTTAAGTTAGTTGAAGCAAATATAATTATTACTTAATAATTATTTGCCTTTCGTTTATTTATAAAACAATAAGTATAATTATTTTTATTATTTTGTTAGAGCGATCTGTGAGAAAGATCTGTTATGCATATAAAAATAAAGTTTGTTATACAATATCTTCACAGGGACTTCCCCCTCCTTCCAGTTGTTTCTCTATAAGATTCTCCAACGTTCCGAGTCCAGGGGGGGGGGGGGGGGGGGGGGGGGGGGGGGGGGGGGGGGGGGGGGGGGGGGGGGGGGGGGTGTTTAGCGATCCATTGAGCACGCCTGTAAGTAGGCAACGCATGTGGGTCAGAGCCAGCCAGCCAGGCTGGAGAGGATCAGCCCCAGCTGGATACTCCGACCGATGATGACTCATCCAGCTGCCGTTGAGCACAGTTCATTTGGCTGAAGCGCCAGCGTTGCGACATTATTGCCACTCGCAAGGCGTTAACGGCGACGCCGTCGTCGCCGCCGCTGCTGCCTCTGTCGACGTCGACGTCGACGTCGGCGTTGTCTGCTGCTTCGTTTATTTTTGGCCTGTCGTTAGGCTATTTTTTGACCGTTTTTCGTGCACGGGCCGCATCCGCGTCTGTTCCGTCTGGCGGCTATGGGGCGGCACGGGGGGTGGTGAAGGGAGGGAGGGAGGGGGGGAGGGGTTGGGGTGGTTCGTCGTTCGTCGTTCGTCGTTCTTGGTGCCTGCTAGCGCAGTGCTTTGCATGTTATTTTTGGTATAAACATCTTTATGTGCTTTTAAATATGCTGCGAAGTGACATTAGCTTTTTGAGCGCTTTTCGCTGCCCGCCAGCGGGACGTCGACGGGGCCAACGGAACGGAACGAGACAGACGTCGCCGATCCGCTACAGAAATAAAATTTGTCACAGACTGTTAGATCACAGATGGGTGTGTGTGTGTGCGTGTGTGCGTGTGTCTGACTATATGGCAAACATGGCTAAACATAGCCAACAGCATCTTTGGGCGGACAGCGGGTGGGGGCGTGGCAGGGCGGACGGCAAAACGGCGCTGTGGCTGCTGTTGATGTTTTGATTGATTGTTGGCCCGACACCGCAGCTGCCCAAGGTGGCAAACTCCGGGCTCCAATTTGGCCATTTTCAGAGATGTAAACAGGTTGAAACTCAAAGCGAAGACCAAATAAATAATAATATTCAGTTTTTTTATGCACCTCGAAGTAGTTAAGGACTCATTTAACTAAAGCTGAAAAAACTCTAAAATGCCAAAAACATTAAATTAATTAATACAGAAATGTTTGGAAAATATAATTTAACATATATTTTTATTTAGCTTTATATAAATAGATGTAATGAAAAAAAATATGGAAATATATTTACAAACATATGTAGAAATTTATAAATACCTAAGTTTTAAAATAATTAGCTTTCAAATAGCTTATACGTCATTTATAAAGATTTTTACATATATTTCTTTAACATGTGCTTGACAGATATATATGTAAAATAAATATATATAAAATTTTCCAAAATTCTATATATTTTTTTATCAGTACAAGTTAATGGGATTAAAAAAAGCTTCAAATATATATGTTCGAAAAAAAATAGAAATGTAAAAAAATAAAAAATAAAAAACAAATAAATAAAATTGCAACATTTTCATCGAAAGTTAGTTGTTGAAACATAAGGTCTTTATATTCATATTATAATCTGTGATCAGAGCATTTTAAAGGATATTACGTTTTAAATGCAAATAATATGAAAACTTAGGGTTCATAGGGAAAATTTTTATTGATATAATAGCTGAGATAAGGATTTCAACTTTGGGTTAAATAAGCGAAATATTAAATTAACTTGGATGCATTAAAAGAAAAGTTGATATTATCTATTTAATAGGATATTAAAGGAAGAGCTTTCAACTGCTTAGCAGGAAAGGATGCTTAAGTTATAAATTTATAAGTATATCCTATACAATCACATAATATCGTATCATTTATAAAACATGCTTATAACGGTTTAAGCTTTTGGGAAACTTCGCTTCGGCTGGCCTCAAGTGTTTCGTGCAACTCGAGAAATGGTCCCACAATCATCTCTAGCCGAGAGCCAACTCTGACTGGCAGTCACCACAGTTCTTGGCACACACACACACACACACACACACATCCGCTGTTCGTCTGTTCGCATGTGCAGATGCAGATGCAGATGGAAACGCTAAGCGCTTTTTTTTTTCATTTTCTTTTTTTTTTTTTTTTTTTGCTGCTTGCTTTCCTGTGCATTTATTTTCGAATTATTGCGCACAGTTCTTGAGTCATTCTTCCGCATTCTTGGATGAAAATGACCGTTGGACTTGGCCGGCTACTGCAACTGCTGCCAACTGCAACTGCAACTGCAACTGGATTCGCTGATGATGCGCCAGCCTTATTTGGCAAAAATTAGCAATACCTTTGTGCATGGCCATTGTATGCAGATGCAGATGCTGCAGTTCCAGTTGCTGCTGCTGCTGCTGTTGCAGCTGTAGTTTTGGCCAAAAGACAGCAATCCACTTATATGGCACTCCCTAATGCTGAGGGCTGAGCTGATAACAAAAGAGCTGGCCAAAGCGGAGCTGGCCAACTGCATTCCAGGCATACCAAAGACCAAAGACCGCATACCACACGCTTTTCATATTCAAATGCGACGTGGCCCAGACCCAACGCGCCACGCACTTAACATAACAACAACAACAACAACAACAACAACAATGGATAAATGAAGACGAAGACGCGGGTGAAGCTGCTGATGGCGTTGGCAATGGCTATGCTGATGATCTTGTCGCTGCAACTTCAAAAGCTACGCAAACAGCAGCATTCAAAAGCGACAGAAAGAGAGAGGGAGAGTGAGTGAGAGAGAGTGAGAGCGAGCGACCAAACAAATAGACAGAGAAAGGCAGCTAAAGTGGCAGCTCGGTGGCGTCTCGCCTTGAAGCCCAAGAATGCACTCGAAGCCAGCATACATCGGATAGAGATAGACATAGAGTTAGAAAGAGATGGAGCTGGCGAGTGTAAAGGGTTCGAGTGGCGTCACCTGGTTGATGATAGATGCATGTGCGAACAATACGCCACATCAATCATAATAATTATCCGCAAGACTTATATTTTCTTCTTCTTCTTTTCATTTTTTTTTGGACTATAGGGCGAATATTGCCTGTGGCAAAATGGGTAGATGCACTTTTAAGTGCAACAAGATTGAACTGTTGGCTTTGAAGTGCCGCAGCTTAAATGCAGATTCTCCCAGGTGAGGTGCTTTAGAAAACAGGCTAATCTTTAGAATCCTTTAAAAAAAAACATATTTAACTTTATAGAGAGATGCCTCAAAAAGCTTACTTTTTTTGCTTTGTGGCAAAGATTAAAGATTATTAGACATATTTTATTTAATAACACATATATATATATATTTTTATTTTTATTAGTATAAAATATAAATAGTTAGTAGATGAGATGGTTAAACAGATGATTAAACAAATCAGAAAAAATTATAAATATTATTAAGTAATTTTGCCAAAATATGTATTAGTTTAGGTCAGATTTTAAAATTTAAAATTATAAAATTGGTCTATTAAATGTTTATCGGATATGTGTTGGTTTTTAAAACAAGGGGATCAACGTGTCCTGGTTCGGGCAGGTCTTGAGGATGGCATAAATATCTATCTGAATAATAAATATCCTTTAAACATAAAGTCAGCTTCAGATCAGAAAGAAAATCTCTTCTAATCAGTCTAAATATGCATTTTTTTTATACCGTTTAGTATTTATGGGAATTTCCAAGAAGCACTTAGCTTGTTCCCACAATTCGTATGTGTTCTGCCAAATATTGGATTACAAGCATTGATTTTCCTTCATGGTTTCTCATCTCAGTTCCCCCATGAAACACACACACACACACAGAGAGAAAAACAGTGTATATATATATATTTTATTAGGGGTGATAGATCTCTATTGTGTGTGAGTCGAGCGATAACGCAGAGCCACAAATTAGTTCCAAGGGCTAAAAAGAATTTTATGTGAATGGTTTTTCCATAGTTGCAATTGTTTTTCCTTGCTGTGTTTTAGTTTTTCTGTTGTGTTGTGTTGTGTTGTGAGAATTGAAAGTGTCTCACGCTGGCTCGATAAGAATTGATTGCATATTTACAGTATTTTACAGTAATCCCCCAAACGAAAATTCTATTGCACTGATAATTCCAAGAACTCGAACGGCCTCGCCTTTTGATGTCCTTAAATCGGTCAGTTGAGTTGAGTTCAGTTGAGTTGAGCTGAGTTGGCCACATGTGTTTGTTGCCCTCGGGTTGTTTGTAATCAACACATCACTTCCCACACTTGAGCCAGGACACAATATTGCGGCTCTGTCACTTTGATATTGGCACACCCACACACACACACACACACTCGCACTCGCACACACGCACACCAGGAGACAATTCTAATCACTTCAGATTTTGTGTCGGCACAGGAAGTTGTTGTCAGCAGAAATGATTACATGGCTGGCTAAAAGAAAAAATTGAATGGATCGCGGTGGTCCCGTAGCGCACTCGCTTCCCGGAATATATATCCCAGCGGCGAGACAACAATAATGCAACTGACCGAGGGCCGCTCGTCGCGTTAGGTTCTCCAGAAAAAAAAAAAAAAAGGAACCTCTCGCTTGTCGTTTTTGCCGGCCTCCTATTTCAAATGCCAGTGCTCAATGGGTTCTACGAATTTTGCAATGCATCGATCCCGATCCCGTTCCCGTTCCCGTTCCCGTTCCCGTGCCCGATCCCAGTCGATACCAGTCCGTTGCCCCGATACTCTACCAATTGCTGACCAGCCACTTGGCCAGTCACACGCAGCGGGGCAGGGACTCGGATGCGGATGCGGGCAGGGTATCGGGCTAGGGGACCGGCTAGGGAGAATTCATCCCAATTTGTTTGTTATGCATTTTGCCGACGTTGATAGTTTTATTTTTTATTTTTTTATTTTTGTTTTTTAGAAAACACCGCCTACAATGCAAACTCATTATTAGCCCAGACACTTGAGTTTCCCATACTCTGTGTGGCATTTGGTCTGGACTCTGTGCTCTAGTCTAGCCGACAATCTCTCTTTGTCTGTGTGTGTGTGGGCATGTGCTGGGAGTTCCCACTAATAGAATCTTGATCATCATAAAAACAATCACTAAATTGCAATAACCATAATGGATATAGAGAATTGAGTTTAAATCAATTCCTTGAGCTACTTTTATTAGCTGATTTATTCTAAAAAAATTATAAGTTTTTAAATATAGTTTTAAATAATATATATATATTCATTTATTTATTGTTTTATAGAAATATATTAAATAGTAATTAGGTAGTTAATATTAAGAGTAATTTTTTTTATACAGTATATTAAGAAAATTTAACACACTAAAAATAAATTCATTATTTTTGCCTCTTTAAATCCCTATAAAAAAATATATATAAAACTGTTTTATTAAATTTAATTAAATTTTCTTTTAATGCATGTTAGTTTAATGGAATGTACTTAAACAATATTTATAAAAAATATATTTATGTTAGATTTTTCTCTCTTTACACATGCCTAAAATATGTGTGGGGAAATAGTTGACAGGAATCAAAGTTTTCTCAGCCATATTTATAGAGCATAATCTGATCTGGGATTCTTCAGTTGACTGTTGCCCGCTTGATTTCCCAATCAAATGCTTCTTCTTGTTCAACGCGTATTGGACGCAATGTGTGGTATCTGAAAGTAACGAGCGTTGGTGTCATCATGCATATTTGTCTATCTATTGGGGGCTGTTTGTCTCGTTTGACTGTCTGTCTGTCTGATGGTCTGTCTGTCTGACGGTCTGGCTGTCTTCTCTATTTGGGACACTACTGCACATTCCACATGCGCTGTGTGTGTGCGTGCGTGTGTGTGTGTGTGTGTTTGCCTTGATATTTTTAGGGTGTTGTTGTTTTGTTACAAAATCATTCATACATATCGTACATATTAAAATTGTAAAAAGCAACAACAAACTAACATACAAATACACACGCACATGCATCTATGTGTGTATGTATGTATGTATGTAGATAGAAACATATACAAATTCTTTGCATTCCAAATCATGTTGTTGTTGTTGCCGCTGTTGCTTTAACTGCGACAGCGTCTACTTCTACTTGTAAACTCTAATTAGGTAACATTGAAGTATGTGTAGGTATGTACACACGTCTGGCACGCCGTTCGGTTGTAGTTGTTGTTGTTGTTCTTGTTGTTGTGTAGCTTTCAAAAGTCGCCTCAAATTGTTTCGTATGCAAGTTGCTGCTGCTGTTGCTGTTGCTGCTGCTGCTGTTATTGGGCAGCGCAGCAGCGACGGCTCCTTGGCACGCAGCAAACTCGAAAAAACCAAAGACCAAATAGTATCTACGCACGTGTACACTGAGCGAAATCACTTAACCAGCACTTTTGTATTACTCAAAAACTTCAACTTTACAATAGAAGTCCGAATAGCAATAAAAAGTTTGCAGCTATCTTTCAACTTTCATATCTAAACTGAAGCAACTATCTTTGCTATCTTTCTTTGAATAGCAGAATAATAATAGAATAATCCAAACTAATCTTTCTCGCTGTGTACGAGCAATGTCCGCTGCCTTAGTCTACATAAACACATACATATGCACATATGTGTGTAGTGTGCGTGTTGTTGTTGTAATTGTAAATAATGATGATAACACGATTACACGGCTGGTTAAGGAATTTATTGTAATTCGCTTGCCATTCGAGTGAGAAATCAAGCCAACAGGTTATGTGTATGCATAAACATATTTGTTAAGAATTGGCCAACTTGCCCAGCGGCAAATGAATCATGCATCTGGCTGAATGGAGTTTGCCGCCGTGGCAGTCGCAGCAGTTGATAACAGTTAAATGCAATATCAATATGAATAGTTCTGCATGGGACATAGTTCAAATAACATTGCACAGGCGAACAGAGCCCCCTTTGCCCCCTTTGCCCCCATTCGCACTCGAAGTCGCAACCGCAAGCCAAATCCGTGTCGCATGCCAAGCGCCAAGCAATGTCCAGCCCAAGTCACTGTCAGAAGCAGCAGCAGCAGCAGCAACAGCAACAACAACAGCAGCAGCAGTTGCAGCAGCAGCTTAAAAATATGTGCAGTCTGCTGCTGCGCCTGCGCCTCTGCTCCCCTTGGCCCCCTCATCGCTGCTGTTCGTTGGCTGCCGACACCAACGTTGGAAATTGTGAATGAAATGACGATGGAGGTATAACCTCTTTGGCTTGGCATGCGGTATGTGCAACTGGTTTTGCACTGCCCCAACCCACTTCGCCGCTTATCCAAAAGCACAGTCACAGTTGCAGTCGCCGTCGCCGTCGCTGTTGCTGTTGCCGTTGCCGTCGCAGTCGTGTTCAGTGCTGGCGTCGCAGTCGCCATTCATTATCGCCTCGCTGGCACGAAAGGGTGGCGTTAGTTGGCCCCCGTGCTCTTTGCATGTGTGCGTGTGTGTGTGTGTGTGTATGTGTATGTGTATGAGTGCTTGTGCTGCTCTCATGCTCTTTACCGCTGACAATCATTCTGTATTTGTGCCTGTATTCGTATTGCGTCTTCGTATTCGTATTTGTATTTGTATTTGGTGCCGCTCCCGCAATCATCTAGCACCTAGAGCGCTCTCTCTTAAAATGACTGCGCATTGTACACGCATGATCAAAGTCTTTGCGACGCCCCCCGTCCCTTTCTGCCGTCACTCACCCACTCCCTTGCTCCACGTCACGTTTGCACTCCGATTTGAGCACGAGAGCATGTGCTTTGCTATGCGTGCGTGTGTGCGAAAGAGCGCGCCAGTGTAGGTGAGAAAAAAATTGGCGCATATGTGTGCGCGTGTAAGCGATCAATTGGCGCTTGCCTCTATATGTGAGCGTGTGTATTGGTGCTTATGTGCGCCTGTATAAGTGTAGCTTTCTGTTAGGTCTTTGTCGCTTTGGAGAGGCATTGCTTTTCGGTCTCGGGGCGAACGAGAAGTGGGAGGGCTTCGAATTTCGCTCTTTGCTGCTAAGCTTGTTGTTGTTTTTGTTATTGTTACTATTGCTGTTTTTGTAGTTTGTGCCGTTATTGTTGTTGCTGTTCTTTTTGAGAACAACGACGAAATAAAAAAAAACATAATGGCGGCGATTTGATAGAAAACTCAAAAACTGCGTTGTAGCAAATTGTTTAAACTTTTCAACATTTTCTAGCTTACATTAAATATATTTTTCTTGATATTTTTTTTTTTTTTTTGGGGCAACCATAAACTTACATTTTTATTTATTTTGCTTGTGTTCTAAAACTATTAAAACTTATTTATAAGTATTTTAATACGACGATTTTGTTGTGTATTGAAATTAATTACTGTATAATTAGGCAACTTAAATTGTTTACAATGCTTTGATGTCATTAATTTATTTTTCATTACAATATTTTACTACCCAAATTGTTGTAAATATACATATAAATAATGTAATATAAATAATTGAGTAAAATTCCATCTATAAAAGTTTTCTATTTCAAGTTTTTTCACTAATAAAATTGATATAAAACAAATCATTTTATGGTAAACAAATTTGTAATCCAAAAAAAAAATATGACTCAAGTGCAAGCGGAAGTAGATCGTAAACATGGCATTAGAAATTGAATAGTTGAACACAATTTCCATGATAATAAGCAACAACATTTCAATAACTTGATTGACAGTCAGCCATGCAAACAAACGGTTTTCATATCCTTTCCCTTTTCCCACAACTACGCACATTTTACACTGTCATTTTAGACATAGGCTCGGATCCGGGAACACCTTTTGGGCACCGATGCCGATGCTGATGCGGTTCCGAGGGCCTGGCGCAGAACCAAAGCCGTATTCCAGTCCACAGAAGAAAAAGAAGAAGAAGAACAAAAACAAAAAAAAAAGAAAAAAAAACAAGCTGCGCTCGCCCCTTTCATTTTTTTGTTTTCTTATATTTTGTTTTTTGTATTTTTTTTGGTGCCACATTGCGAATAAAAAAAGGAAAAGAAAAAATAAACAAAAAGCATTAAAAAAAAAAAACGCATAGCATGCAAATTTATTTAGCGCATTAACAAACGCAACGCGAGGCGGGGAATGCTACGCAAACAGGCATAAACAGGATATGGACATGGAAAAAATGCGAGTAATTATGTATGAATATGTGTTATGTATGTATTATAATTAACATTTCTGGGAAAATTCGAATGCGATGCGCAGGACAAAAGGCAACAACAGACCCAACAGCCAAAACCAAAACCAAAACCAAAACCAAAGCCGATGCCGATGCCGAAGCTGATGCTGAGATGCTGAGACTCAGACACAACCAGACAAGACCAAGACGCACAACAATAACAATAACAACAACAGCGACGACCCCGACGACCGCGACAACAACAACAACAACAACAACTGACAGAAAAGGTAACGTGCGGCAAGGTACGAAAAGGGATTTGCGCCTGCGCCTCTCTCACACATTTCCCATTATAAATGAGCAGAGCTGCTGCCACGTCCATGTCCATGTCCATGTCCACATCCAGCTTGCCTTCTGCTTGTTGTTGCTCTACTGGTTTTGCGAGATTATGTGCGGATTTTTGCACAGGCTCCGACCAGCCTCTGCCTCAGCCACAGTCTCTGCCACAGTCTCAGCCTCTGCCTCTGCCTCCGTCGCAGTCGCTGTTACAGGCCCCGAAATGCCTGCCAGAAATAATCATAATGAACAATATGCGTCGGCCCCAGGAATAACAGATTTATCCGTTGACCATTGCCGCCAAGCCGAATTCAAAAGAAAAACAGGAACGCCTCCCGTTTGCCTGCTGCTCGGTCTTCAGCTTCTGCTCCTGCTCCTGCTCCTGCTTCGGCTTCTGTTCCTGCTGCTGCTCCTTGGGGTTCGGCGCGTCCAGTTTTTCTGGCTGAGTAGCCGCACGGCCTTAACAACCCAACGATCAACACATAAACCTGATGATGGCCATAATGAGCCGACCATAGGGTATATCCGCAGCTGGTTTGTCTATCAATGCGATAATTGCATATTTGAAGGATACTCTGCGAAATTAGCCAATTTACGTTAACAAGAATGTTTTCAGCTGAGTTCCTTAATTTTGTGCGATTGAATTGACCTATTATATAAATTGGTAGGACTACGCAATTCCCTCTTAACGTTAGTTAATCAAGCTAGTAGATAGACTGGATGATTTCTCTGGTTTCCTGTGAAAGCCATTATTCTAAGGAGTACTTAAATAGAACTGTCTTTTAACCTTTGCATGTATTAAAAAAAAAACAATTTTGAGCCTTTTTTAATCATTATACAATATGATATTTGAGCTTTTACTTCTTTTACATTTTTTTAACATCTTTGAATTATTTACTAACAACAAGTTCGCATAGAGTTTGGCCCAAACAGAAAATTCTAATAAGCTAGTAAATTAATTCCTGCTAAACATAATACTCAAACTAAATAAAGCTTAGACTTCAGTTAAGTTTAGCTTTAAATTATTTAAGTAGGATCTGTTTTTTTTTAAGTTTGTAAATATTTATTTAACTTTATTTAAGTTAATCGTTTTAAAAAGACTGTTAAATTGAGCATATCTATATAATTTGAAGAGTTTTAAATTCATAAAAATACAATAAAATATCTTAATATTAATCTACAAATAAAAATTGAAGGAATAACTTTAATTTATTTTTTTAAATATGCTTTGCAGGGATTCTTTTTTTTTTAAAGTAGTCGCATATAAAATACAGCTAGCTTAAGCTAACTAATGGAAACATAATTATTTACAAATCAGCACGTTAGTTAGTTCGGTAATCCTTAGAGCCAATTAATGCCTATTGGCTTACTATTTGGCTTTGGTAATAAATCGCTTTGCAGTTGTTGCATTAATGCGGAATCCGGATCTACAATGGGCCAACGAAATGATACCTGGTGAGGTGAGAAGATTTTCTCTACTCGTAAGGCAGCATTCCATGCAAAAAGCAATAACAACAACATGGCTGAGGCCAAGACTGAGTCCGAGACCGAGTCCGAGACCGAGACTCGGGCCAAAACTTGAGGTGAGAGGACAATCAACTCGGCATAACAGAGCCACAACAACAACAACAACAAGAAAAAGAAGAAGATGAAGACGAAGAAGAAGAAGAGGCAGAAGAAGAAGTGGCAGTTGAGCTCCTCTGGCCACAACTCGTGGCTAACTGAATCGCTTGCGCCTATTTAATTTGGCTGCCAGTTCGAAGCTCCCACAGATTCCAGATTCCTGCTTGCGGCCCCGCAGCGCCGCGCCGTTGTCTTGGCATCTTGTTAACGATCATGGCAACAGGATTCTGCTATTTTGTCGCTGCCCTGCCAACAACAACAACAGCAACAACAACAACAACAACAGCAGCTAAAAATTATGCAGCATCGTCGATGGCGGCGGGCACATTCCACAGGCGGCGGAGCTGCGAGAGGCAACGTCAGCAGCATCCCAAAAAGAAATGGACTGCTTGCAACACACACCAACACAAACACACACACTCTCGAACACACACACACACACACACAGTTGGCCCGCAAAAATCGCTGCAAATGCAAAAACAAAACAAAACAAAAACAAGCAAGAACAGTTATCCTCGATTGGCCGAAGCTTAAATACCCTTTTCAACTTAACACAGTTATGAAATTATCTTACAATATAACTTTATAATCTAAGTACTAAGTAAATTTAATTAAGCTAGTAATTGCTGACATTAAGTTGGAATATCCTGAGAAATAAAAATAATGTTCGTAAAAAACTCGAGTTTTCATCGAATGCTTCTTTAACAGCTAGCTGTTATTAACGAATGATATTTATTTAAACTTTTGGCTAAATTAGTAACTTAAAATAAAAATTTAAATTAATTAAGACAATATTAAAATCAACTTTTGTTAAGATATTTTGAAAACAAATAAAATTTTTTAAAGAACTAAATTTTTTGCAGCTTGTTTCTATGACATCTTTACGATATCAAAGTCAGCTATTAATAATATGTTTTATTATTATTAATGCTTAAGGATATAGTTGGCAACTGTAAATCTTACTAGTTTTGAAGGCACTAATTGCCAAGGACTTTTTCCAGGATAAACTTGTGTTATTAGAATGGGATTCTGAACCGATTTTATTTTTTTCACTTGCCTTAAAGCTTAACTATTCACAAAAATGATCCATAAAGGATTAAATATATTTAAGAATTATTTATATATTTCTTAACAACAAAGAGGTTAATTTCTATAAGAGCTTAATTCACAATCTGTATGTTTAAGATATATAATATAATATTAATATATAATAATAATAATAATATCTTTATCTTAAGTTCGTTAAAGTGCATTATTTAAGATATATTTATATAATATTAATTAAAGTTGTTGCTAGATTGTTGAAGGTATTTAAAAAACAAGGAAATGTTTTCTTGCTAAAACTAATCGACAACAAATTTCGACAACTGCATTTTGAATAAGCCGAAGTTGGATTTGAGCCAAGTTCAAACAAGATCAAGAATATATATATTCTGTAAATTTTCAATATATCTGCGTTACACTTTTAATGACATTTATCAAATACCCCCAGCAAAAGTGTGCAACAACAACAACAACAACAACAAAGAGGAGGCAAGCAAACAGAATAACAACTTAAATGTGAGCCGTAACCCCGTTGCAACACCCGCCACGCCCCCATTCGGGCAGCCGCCCCCGCTCGCCGTTCCATCCAGTGTACGGCATAAGTGCCACAATGTTGTCGCGGAATTTCGGCTTTCACCCGATCAGCCGGCTTTATTAGCCAAGTCTGCTGCTGCGGCGGCATTTGGGGCGACTCCCGACTCCGTTGCAGCGGAAGGTGATCGGGCAATTCGGCTTGCTTGCAACGGGCGGCAACTGCGGCAACTGCGGCACAGTGGCTGCCCGCGCTCTTCGCACACGTTTGCACCGTTTTTGGCTGCAATACGAAATTCCACAAAGAACATAAGTGTATACAATATGAATGTCTGGGACATGCGCCCAGCGCCAACAACAGTCGATGCAGCGACAGAGGCAGCGACAGAGGCAGCGACAGAGGCAGCGACAGAGGCAGCGACAGAGGCAGCGACAGAGGGAGCGACTTTAGAGTCGACTGCAATCAAGCATTGGCCATAGCCCGGGCTCAATGTAGGAGCTGCAAGAGTAATAGCCACCGCCACCGCCGACGACGACGACGACGACGACGACGACGACGACGACGACTTTCGGCTAGTGACTGCATTGTGCGAGGGAGATAGCACGATGCGCGCTATAAGGTTGGAGCACAGGCTTCGTATCTTGAAATGAAATGCAAAGAAAAGAAAATAACAAAAACAAAGTTTCTCACGTTCTTCTTCCTAAATTCTTGGAATTGCAATACATTAAAAAGACGTCTGTGCTTCGTCTTTTCAATGTGTGTGTGCGCCACATATATGTGTGTGTGCGTGTGCGTGTGTGTGTGTGTGTGGTGTATGCATGGGCGGACAACGGACAGCGGAGAGCAGTTTTGAGCCGTGCTACAGACCGTACGCCAGTTCAACATATTCTTTTTCTCATCGATTTTTAAATCTATAAGTGAATGTGTCGATTGTATGCACTGAGCGAAAAAGGTGCTTAACTTAAGTTAAACTTAACTTTAATTAATTAAATATATGCAGTTGTATAATATGTGCGAATATATATTTGAGGCTGTGAGATCCTTAATAAAGCTCAATGTGGCAACTTAAAAATTATTTTAAAATTGAATTGTTTTTATTATATAGTATGTAAGAAGTATAAGTTTAATCTCCAAATTGATTGAATCAAATAATGTTTAAGCAAAATTTGTTTTATTCTGGATATTGTTTAGTTCCTCACATTTTCCTCTTCTTATAAAGAAACCAGAAAGTCTTCTTATTATCCTAAAACAAACATATTCAAAAAATAAAAATTTAAATAAAATAAATTTAAATAAATAACAAATTAAAAAAGGAAACTATTTTTACACATTATTTTTATTATTATCTTTTACTTATCATAAATTATAATTGATAGTTAAGCTTATAGAAAATTGACAGAGTTTTCTCTGAAAAGGACTCACAAAAAAGAAATTTTTGCAATTAATAAATAAGCTCAGCTTAGTTGAGGTAACTATTTTTATAACATAGCTAAAAATCAAAGCACTTAAAAAAAATAAATATTATGGAATTAAAAGAAAATAAAATAGCTAAGCCAAATACTTAAACCCAACTTAAAATACCCTGTATATACATATATATAAATTAACAATTAAGCTGCTTTGTTAGCACTGCATTTCTTGCAGTGTAATGATGTGCAGCGCCGTTGTTGTTATTGCTGTTGTTGATGTTGATTTTGTTGCTGCTGCTGTTGCTTGTGTTGCTGCTGTTGCTGTTGCTGCTGCTTTGGCAATATGATTTTGTTATTTCTCTTCCCTGCTTCAATTTGATTTTGGACTGCAGGGGGGGGGGGGGGGGGGGGGGGGGGGGGGGGGGGGGGGGGGGGGGGGGGGGGGGGGGGGGGGGGGGGGGGGGGGGGGGGCAGGGAGGCAGGAGTTGGTGGCATGGCCATTGGGGCATAATGAAAGTCGTCGTTGCCTCGTCGTGGCTGTGTGTTGTTGACGTCTTCGGCGGTTTGATCAAATGAATGAATATTATCATCGATGCCTTCTCTTTCCTCTTGAATGTTGAACAAGCTGACTTGATGACTGTAGACTCCAGACCGAACGAGCCACGTAAAGAATGTCTGATATCTCTGTATGTGTGTGTGTGTGTGTGTGTGTGTGTGTGTGTGTATATATATATATATATTTACATTGGCGGCTTTGTGGCTTGAGCGTTGATTGTGGGTAGGAATGAGAGGAGTTGGGCGGATTGGGCGGGTTGGGTGGGCTGAGGGGAGGGGGGGGGGCAGGGTAAGTTGTTGCCACTCAGCAGGAGTAAACGTTTGATCTAATTGGTTGGCTCATCGAGGTTCTTGGGGCGATCTTTGATGAACTTAGGTGTCTGCAAAAAAAAAAGAAAAAATGCACAACAACAACAACAACAATTGCCCAGCCTGGTCGAAAGTGCATTTACATCGATTAACTGCACAATTCTAATCAAAAATAAATGTTTGAAAGGAATGTGCATGCAAAATGTACATCTAAAAGAATGCAATTTTCATGTGTAACTTTTTTTGGGTTTTAGTTTTAAGTAAAAAACTGCCTGAAAAAGTGCATTCCAAGGGAACGTCCGTTTGGTGGGAGGGGGGGGGGGGGGGGTTTGACTTTTAGTCAAGTGTTGAAAGAAGGTAGATACTCTGTACGTTTTTCACGCTCCAACGTTCTGTTGGAAACGCATAACACACACACACACATACACGCACACACGCACACAGACATACAGAAAGAGAGACAGATAGGCCGATAAAGGGCAGACAGATGGAAAGTGCAGCAAGCGGGGGAGAGGTGAACAGACAAACAGACAGACAGACAAACAGACAAACAGACAGACACAACAGGGACAGACAGTCGAGAGGAGCCGGCGTGTACAAATACAGCAGTTGATATTTAACCAGAGTCAAAATTCCAGGAATTTAGGATTGGTTTTCGGTTCGGTTTTTCGAGAGAGTGGCCCAGACTTGAGACCGACCTGGTCAGTTGATTTCAGCTCGACTCGACTCTGTTTTCGACTCGTCGGGCAAACGGGGCATAATTAAGTGGCCTTAAATGCCGCTAAAGGAATTTCCCGCAGGCGACATTATTATCAGTTTTTAGTGGACACGGGGACAGACATTATTTCTTACTGATAGGCCGCCAATGCAGCTGATGTTATTCATGTTAATGCCGTTGACATTTCCAGCCATGTTCCCATCGGCAGCGTTTTTTATATGATTATTGAATGGCATTGATCTTCACCATCGTTTAGCCCAAAATGAAGAAAAACCCTAGCTAGGCATGTCTTCTCGTATCTTAATGCTTATGTCGACAAACGACACAATGGACCATCAAATTAATATTGTTACTTCTTTCAAATTGGGCTAACTCTCAGTTTGTGAGACTTCAGATATTTTAATTGCTAATGCCAACAGGTTGCAAGTTCTGTTCGCTTGCACAACATTCAACATTCGTTCATCATCGTCACTGTGATCATCATCATCATCATCATCATCATCATCAAGACACACACACATTCCAATGTCGTGACTTCATATCACAGTTACTGCAATCACATTCGCGTAGCCAAAAGGGGGTTGGCCAAAACAAATGAATGTTAATAATGGTAGAGTATATATAGTATTTAATTCTCTAATAAGCTGTAAAAACAACAATTGATGAAATAATGCTGCTGGTCATTTAATTTAGAAGCTACTTTAATTAAATTGAATATAGGGGCTGAGCTGTGTATAAAAGATACATTGCTCCTATAGCAAAAAGATACATTTTTTTTAATGAATTAACTTTCTTTTTCTATAGGAAAAAGATACATTTTTCTTACTGAATTTTACTTTCTTTGTCAAGGCTTTAATTAGTTCTATATGCATATATATACATATAAACATATATTTAATTAATGCCTTCTCCTGCTAAGGTTCCCTTCGTAGGATTTGTTTAGAGCTTCGATTTGGGGTATTGGAATAAGGGATTAAATATAGTTCTGTTTACTGAGGTAGTTAGTTTATTTACAGGTTTAAGGTTGAACCTAAAAAATACCTCTTTATGTTAAAAGAATTGGAATCAAGGATTACATATAATTATGTTTATTCTTACTTTAGTTATGAGGTTCGATTTGAGTTTTAATCTAAAGAAAATCTCTTCGTATTAAAAGTATTGAAATTAAGGATTATATTTATTTTTGATTACAGTGGAAGTTACTTTATTGAAGAGGTTCGGTTTGAGGTTCAACCTAAAAGTAATTCATCATATTAAAAGAATTGTTAACTGTTTACCTTAGTTAAAAGGTTCGATTTGAGGTTCAACCTAAAGAAAATCTCTTCGTATTAAAAGTATTGAAATTAAGGATTATATTTATTTTTGATTACAGTGGTGGTTACTTTAGTTAAGTTGATCCATTTGAGGTTCAACCTAAAAACACTTATTCAATTAAAAGTATAAGAATTAAGGATTACATATAAATAAGTTAAAAGGTTCGATTTGAGGTTGAACCTAAAGAAAGACGCTTTATGGATTAGGATTATATACAGATCGGTTGTAAACAGAATTTAAGCCTTGAACAAACTGTAAACATAAATTTTACTCAGCTCTTGCCAAGCCCAAGATAGGAATCCGTGTCCTTTGGAAAACATATATTGAGTCAATAAATTGTTTAATGAAAGATTTGTATATATGTATATATATATATTAGTTAGCCCCTGTTGTGGAATCGAGCGTGGACGCCTCTGTGTGGCAACTACTTATTTGCAATGTAACTGCAAGTAAGTACGTTTGTACTTGTTCTCAGTCAAGTCAAACCAGTTGCCCCCATGACTCAGACAGTGGCCGCCAGTCAAGAGAGCTCCGATCTCAGACTGGAGACTGGCGACTTCACCCAACAGCAGCAGCAGCCACAACTAATTGCATATATGCATTTTGCATAATCTCATAGTAATTACAATAGTTCGATCTATGCGGCGCCATCGCAATTCATTCATGCAACCGCAACTTGGAGCGGCTCCAGCTGCAAGCTCCCAGGCCTCCATTCATGAAATCGAAAAACTGGCTGTGAACGCGACTATGACTTGTGACTGTGACGGGGTTTGGTTCATTCTCATGTGTGTGTGTGCGAGTGTGTGTGTGTGTGGCAGTGCATTTCATCACTTTACCACTCAACACAAACGAAACAAAACAAAATAAAAAATACACACACACACACACACACACACAAGAGTGTCTTGGCCTGCATTCTTCTTGTAAGTATATTTTTTTTTTGTAATTTTTCTTTCTTTAATTTTTATTATTTTTTTTATTTTTTTTTGACACCAATGCACTTTGGTCTTATCGCGCATATTTCATATCTGGTTACTCTTGTTAATCTCCTTGTGTTTTGGGGCAGCCTGGGGGGTGGTGTTGTTGTTGTTGTTGTCGAGTTGGTGGCCACTGATAAAAGCGGCACGCATTAAAATTAAATGCCCACTGCACTTGTTAAGCGTTAGTGTCTAACACACACACACACACACACACACACAGATACACAGTTACAGATACATGCACACGAAATACATATTTATCAATTTATTAATTTCGTATGCATAAATCTTGCGCTTTATTTATTCAATTTGAGTCTTTGTTGTCTGCTGCTGATCTGACGCTGACGCTGACGTTGACGCTGGCGGTGGCGGTGGCCCTGGCCAGATACAATGCACTAAACTTAGAGACACTAGCAGCTGGACAGTTGGGGCCATGGGGCACGGTGCATGGGGCAGGCACCGACCGCCACTATCGTTGGAGCGCAGCACATTCGATCTTTGACTTATGAATTCTTGGAATGCAGCTAGTGCGGCATTTTAATGGAGGCTGCAGCACACTAAATCGCCCATGCCCAGCCCTGGCCCCCAAGTCCGGGTCCAAGTTGGAAACGGACCAAATGTAAGTCGAACGTTTAACTATTTAAAGCTAACTTAGTTAAATGCCACAGCCAAAACAATTGAGGTCAAATTGTAATTGAATGCATATTTTTGATCGGCACGATAAAATTCAATTCTGTTTGACACATAAAACTTCTGAATGAATGAATAATTGTTGATTGTTGAATAACTACCAATTGATAGAGACACAAAATTTCATTAATCCTGCACAATTTATGTGGGTAACTTTGTTCTCCTCAAGCTATCCAAACTACTTTTCAATAATACTATTCATATTTCCTATAGAAGACTAAATGAAAAATATATTTATTATTTAACTTAATTAGAAATGTGAATATTTCACTTTGCAAATTTAAAACTAGACCCAAAGTTGAATTTAAGAATTTCTGTTAAAAAAATTATAATTCTTAAGCAAACGTTTTTACTATAGAGCTCAATTGATTATTAGGCAGTAACAAAACTTTTACTTAAACTTTTAATTGGAGTATTTATTAATTTAGTACAGTTAGGTTGATTATTTACTTAAAAATATAAGACACAAATTTCATATTTGAGGTAAACAAAGAAAATTGAATTATTTAAATGATTTAAATATTAATTAGGATATTTTAACTGTGATTAAACGGATTTAATTTAATATCTACAGGTTAAGGAAATATATTAAGTCAATAAAATTTATAGATAGATGTAGAAAACTGAGCATAAGGTATATACTAAGATAGTTTTAACATTAAAAAGCATTTAAAGCTTAAAGTTTAACTAAGGTGATAAAAAAGATTAACACTTAAACAAAAAAAATTCTTGAAGATATAATAATTGACAAAAATGAAGATGATTATTCCTAAAGTAAAATTCTTATTAGAAAAATGAAATAAATATAAATAAAATGATATTCACCTACATATATAAAAATTATAAATGAATACAAATTAAATAATAATGAAATAAATTATATAATTTATAATTTACAGACAGCTTTTGCAATTGAAAAATGTTTTTACAGCCGTTTGAAAAAATGAAAAAAATGGTTGCCGAATGGAATTTTTTATTTCCTGCTTAAAAAAAAATGTATTTCCAAAATGGTGGCATAATTGAGTGAACGAAGATGATAATAGAACACTGTAAATAACAAAATGCTATCTTAAAAACAATCATAAAATGTCTTCTAGCGCAATACGGGCGCCATTTTGTATATTTTTTCAGGCAGTTCTCTTATGTGATTTAATTCAATTTAAAGTAATTAGTTAATAAGTTATTGTGTTTGAAATTTAATCTATTTGCATGTTTGTTAATAATGCTACGTTTTAATAAACAACAACAATTTCGATTTGTGCACTAAAGAAAGAAAAAAACATAACCACGTCTACAAAAATTACCTGGCGGCCATTTTGTTTTTATTTGCGACGCGTGAGTTTCTCTCTGTGAGTGTCGAGCTTTTTGTTTGTTGCTGTTGCTATTGTTGTTGTTGTTGCTGTTGCTGTTGCTGTCGTCTTTTTGTTGTTGCTAATTTCGGGTGCTCTGCGCTGTTGCCGAGCATAGCGTAAAATACTTTTCGCCGATTTTTTGGGAGTACGTGGGGAACATGTGATTTTTTTTTCGCTTGGTTTTTTTTCGTTGAATTTTTTCTTTTTTCTTATTTTTTGCGCTTGGCTCTCCGAAAAGTCATGCGAAAAATTTGCGTGTAGGCGTTACGAGTGATGATTTGTATAGGGAAATGGATACATAATGATGGTCGATCTAAGGGATATCGGGTGGGACGATCTTAGGTATATTTGAGGGCTTGGAATTGACACTTAAGCGACGACATTTTGTCTATTATTCATGTTCAAAATTGTGCACGTCATTTGGAGCTCTCTTGATTTTATAAATGTATATGTATGTGTATATATTTATGTTTGTGTGTATTGCGATCTTTATAGAAAGAAATTTTGCTAAACTTTGTTGTGCGTGCGTGTGTGTGTGTGTGAGCTGCTATTGCGTTGGTGTGCGTGTAAAATGCTGCGTTTTTGAAATAGCTGCGAGCAAAAACGTTCACTTTTATTAACGTAGCTGTGTGTGTGTGTGTGTGTGCGTGTGCGTGTGTGTGTGTTCGGTGCGTGTGGCTATGTGTGTGTGAGAGAGATGCGTTGATATTGTGCACGCCCCTAGCCTTGTCGAGTGTCGACCCTTACGTCAGCATTAGCACGTGGACTATTATTAAAGCGTTTAATTAACTCAAAGCATTTAGGATCAAATTAATACATATTTGAGAGGGCCAACTGCGGAATTGTTAAGGGCTGCGTTATTCCCAATACTATTACATATGGCAAACACGGCCGCTGGTTGGCTGCGATCAGGCCTGTTTTTCAAATCAGATTTGCGTTGCGTTGTTCATTGGACTGGACGATGACAACTCGTAAACTGATATCAGTTGTGCGGTTAAAGGTTGGGCCCAGTCTTTCATAATAGGCGTAGATGTACGTATAATTAATGTACGCATTAGTTCCGTTTCGGTATCAGTTGTTGTTGTTGTTGTTGTTGTTGCTAAAGTGTTGCCCATTTTCGAGTTAAATAATTGTGCCCATTTAATTGCATATTTGAATGTAAGTACATTTATTTGACATCAAATTCATTTCAATTTCATGCCTGCCATTAGACAATGCCCCATGGCAATCGCACACACACACACACACATGCGGGCGCACACGCACGCACGCACACTCATAAGCACAATAGGCAGCACACACACACACACACACGCATACACACACAAATATCACACTAGCCCAAAATCGAAATGTTTTCTAGTATATATGTTCGCCTGTGTCGGTGAGTCGCGATGTTACACATTTCATAAAGCACACACCACACGGCCCCAAGTGTGTGCATGTGTGTGTGTGTGTGTGCGAGTGTGCGTGCGTTGGTGTTGGTGTAAAGCAAAATAACTAGCTCCTCTTGGTTTGCTCCACACACATGAAAACGCGCTTCTGGTACAGGAATTTCATCACATACCCTGTACTAACCCAAAATGGCTACCAATCAGGCAGATGAAAGCGTTATAGCCAACCCGTTCATCATATCTATAACGTTCTCAACAGAACGTTAGCCCTTATGCTTTAAACCCATAAGCGACAAGCTCTTAACGCTCCAATTTAGAAATTAAAACCATTTTCAACGATTGAAGCAACAATTTAATTAGTGCAATATGATTCCAGAAAGAGTTTACATCCTTGTAAGTATCTTCAGTAGTTATATAACCACATGTGGCCGCTGATCACGGGGTATCTGTGCGTTGAGCAGTCTCCACAAGAGCACTCAACAGATTTCATTCGGGTTTTGACTGCTCTTTTCGTTGATTTCGATCGTATATGTGCGTGTGTATTTGAGTGTGTGTCTTTGGCTTGATTTACACTGTGCACAAACTGTGTGGAGTTAAATTCCATATAAAGTCTGGCTTTGTTTCAAGCATAATTCAACACTCCAAATCCAAGTGAGCAACTAAATATGATCAGTATATGTCGATATTTAAATAATCATAGCTTATTTGAGTTTAATAAACATGTTTCATATTCTGTTTTTTTATTTCCTCCAGTATGAAATGGCGAATCCTTAGCTTATTAGGCTTATTCCGTACTTTTTCTTTATAAATTCCTTATTAGTTTCTTAAAAACTTTTTTGATATTGTAGTTTTAATAGTTTGATTAGTTTTCATCCATTTCTTTGCCCACATAAAATGAAATTCAAGCTAGTTTTAAGCTAACAACTGCTTTAAATAATAAAAAGTACTTAATTTAAATGCATTTTAGTGATCTTATCATTTGTTTAACATTCCTGAAGCTGCTCTCAACTAATTTAAACACATTTAAGAAACTTTATTCATCATTAAATATATCTGAAATCAATTTATTATGCGATTTATTGTACATAGCTGCAAGTAAACTGCGCTTTTTGCGGCGCTTACCGTGGGAACTAAATTTAATAAATTCTATATATATGTACAATTTTGCGCTGCTGCCACTGCATATTTTATATAGTATTGAAATTGCCATTTTGTGGCATTAATTTGCAATTGATGTGCTAAAATTGCATACGATGGTGCCGCCATTTTCTTTTTCGCTTCGTTCATAAAATTTTTTACCGTGCCTCAGCACTCGTGCTCGCTCACACGCACACACTCAAGCGACAGCAAGCTTTTGAGAGCGCGAACGCTCTCGCGCTTGGGCTTGCGCTCTCTGGCGAGGTGTCGGTGTGTTTGTTTTGCTATTGTTTTCAGCACCAATGCGGCAAATCGCGTTAGTCATTACATGCAGACTCACACTCACAGTGTCGGCAGCGGCTGCACGCGGCTTATTCATTCAGACACGGCGCACGCGACGTTTAACGTTCTCAACTGGCTACTTTGTACTTGTTGTCGCCGAAAGCTGCGACTGAGACTGTGACTGCGACTGCGGCTGATGCTGTGTGCCTGCTGGCTGGCAGGGGCAAAGCAAAGAAAAAAAAGAGAAAAAAAACTTAAGGCAATTCATTGATATAAAGGGAATGCGACTGCACGCTCTCGCTGAGCGCTGCCTCTGCTCTGGCTCTGGCTGTCGCTGTACTTGTGCCTGTGTGTTGGTGCCAGTGCCTCTGCCCGTGCCCGTGTGTGTGTGTGTGCGCGCTGGCAGCGTAACTATGCGCCGCAAATGAAACGTTGGTGATTCAGTACGTCACCGACAGCGCCAACGTCAAGAAGGAGGAGGCGGTGAACTGCTCTGCCTGGGCGCGGCTTACTTTGGCTAGCTGCTTGGGCTCTTTTTCGCCTGATCTCTGGATAGCCACAGCGGCGACGGCAACGACGACGGCAACGGCGGTGGCATCAAAGTGAATTTCAATTAAAACTGTGCAAAGGTGTTGGTGTTGCTTTTGGCTTGTGTGTGTGTGTGTGTGTGTGTGTGTGTGGTGTGTGGTGTGTGGAGTGTGTGTGCGTATGTGTATGCCTGTGTGCTTGTGTGTGTGTGTTGCCATTTAACTAAAGTTTAATTATATTGCTCAACAAACATAAAGAAAATTAAAAACTGAATCCCATTTCGACGCGATCGAGCCAAACGAACAAGAACAAAAATACAAAAAAAAAAAATTATTTGCAAATTTGCGACGCAGTTTTAAAGGCCCCGCTTCCCCCAATCCCCAAAAGTCGTAGCCCAATGCCATAACGTAACGTAACGTAAAATGCTTAAACGACGTTTTAAAAAATATATATGTATGTATATATGGAAAGAGGGAAAACACAAAAACAACAACAAGAACAACAACAGCAAGCGCAACACTAAGAAGAAGAATTAAAAACAAAGCGCCCGACTTTTGAGCTTCGCAACTGAATAATTAAAATTAGAAGCAGAAAAGTAAATAAAAAAATACAAAAAACTCAAATAAAGAATCGAAATGTATACACGCACACACACACACACACACACACACACATACCCAACACACACAGGCATACATGTATAGATTTGTATTAAAAAAAAAAAGAAAAAGAAAAATGGCGCACAAGGCAACTGTAAACTTATACAATCAAAAAAAAAAACATAGAAGAAAAAAATTATTTGCATGTATTGCATATAAAACAAGAAGAGCAGCAAGAACAACAAGTGAACTTTGTACATGGGCCAAGTGACAGCGTCGATGATGATCAGCATGCTCATCATGATCATGATCATGATCGCGTCGATCATGATGAGCTTGTTGATGATAATCACGTTGCTGCCGCTGCTAAAATCAATTATATTTATAATCAAAACTGCCTTGCAATGATATAGCAATAACTTCACCAGAAGGCAACCATTTTGCAGCTCACCAGCCCGGCCCACCCCCAACTGCTATCAACTGTGATAAGCGCTATTTTTTTTTCTAGCTCTTCTATTTATTTTTTTTGTTTTTTTTTCTGTTCTGTCCACTTTGGCAGCGTGCATTGAACCAATTTTGTTGTAGTTTTTGTAGTTGCTTTTTTTTTTTTATAATACCTCTGTATATTTATTTAAAGCGCAAATGTTTTAGATACGACACAAATGTCGCCGCCAGCCCAGCAGCAGCAGCAACAACAACAACAACAAGTAAACTACACAACACAGCAACAATAACGGCAAACAGCAACAGCAACAACAACAACAACAACAAATAAAGGCAAACTTGACTATCTGTTGCTGCTGCCGACGTTTCGTTCAGTGCGTGTGCTGAGCATTTAGCTAAACTGGCACACACCAATACAAACGCACAGCACACAGGCACACACCAGCAGAGCACTCCAACACACGCACGCACACACACACACACACATACACGCTAGCCCTGAGCGCCAGTGTATGAGTGTGAGCTCGTCGACGTTGCTTATATAATCAACAACGACATCGCCATCGCCTAATGGCTTTGTTTGTAAGTATCAAGCAATTTGTTTAAACTTTTACTAGCTTTTATATACAAACATATACATATATACATACATATATCTACATATACTTGCACATATTTTGATATTTATATTTACGCCTATTGGCTAGCAGCTGTGGCCGGTTCGGGCCAAATGCAGCAGCGGCGGCTAAAAACAGCTGTCCGGCCGTGCACTTACAAACTGACAACAGAAACAGCTGTTTAATGCAGTCTGCTGCAGCAGCGACAGCAACAGCAGTCGCAGCAGCAGCGTTGCAGCGCTGCGCAGCGCTGCGCAGCGCAGCTTAAGGCCAGACAGCAAGTCCTCCACACACACAAACACACTCATACTCACACACGCACGCACACGTGCGCACTTTGCGCTTGGCCATGCGTCCTGTGCGCCAGTGTGCGCTGGGCTTTTTGCGCACCAAAAGATTTAAAAAGACACACATACACACACACACGCGCACACACACTCGCTCCCATTGAGCAACAAGCACTATGAGACATCGTTTCACTTACGAGCTTTTACTCAAAACACTTCATCTTCAACACAAAACCCAATTATCCATGCGCGCATATTCTGCTTTATTGAGTCTTCTTCTTTGCATTCCATTTTCGGGTTACCCTTTCCCTAACTAAGGTAGTTTAATTGTTTCTAAGTGTTATACTAAAAATAATGTTAAATTAAAATCAGCGAGAAATGTTACTTCCGATAGGTTGAGCTACCATTCAATGAGAATTTATTTAAACACTTCATAAATAAGGGTATTAATGCTTCGATATGCCTAAAAAAATAAAGTTCTTATTACTCAATGAACGGTCCCAGACAACAACAAGGCCAGCCTGCCGAAAAGCTCGCTCGCATTCAAACTCACACTGGCATTCGCTCTCACGCTCACACACACATGGACACATGCACATGCACATGCTCACGCATACAGTGCGACATTTGTGTGCTCACCCACACAGCCACAGGCGCAACAAGTTGTCATTGTCGCTCATTTTGTTTTGCGCTCTTAAGCTGGCACGCTCTCTTAACAGCAGCCCTTGCCTTTAGTGTTGCCAGACTGTGTTCTCTGCTTAAGTCAAATAATTAATGATTGAAAATGCCTTATTAAAAAAAAAGAATAATTAATTAATGGGCATATTTTGTTTAATTTGAACTTCTTATTATATTTAATATGATCAGACACACGTGCTCAAATGGTTGGCGTTGCCACCTGACGGGCATTTTGCTTGAAATTAGTGCGCAAAAACGTTTTTGCACAACGTTTGTGTTTTGCCCGCAAGGCCCATAAACTATAATACATAATAAATAGCCAAAGGCGCAATATGCGCAGCTTCAAAAACACACACAGGGACAGACACATGGTTGGCAACGCCAACCAGACGGCCGGCGGATAGGCGACGTAGGGGCGGAGGGGCGGAGGGGCGGACAGTGGCACGTTTTGGGGCAGGCGCCTGTTCCTCAAGCCTCAAAGTTCACAATGGGCTGTAAATTTGCGCTGCCTGTGTGTGTGTGTGTGTGTGTGGCGTTGTTTATAGTTGTTGTTGTTGTTGTTGTTGCTGTTTTTCTATTATAGTTTGTACATACATACACATTTAAATGCGCAATTAAGATTGGCGCGAGCAACAACAGAAACAGAAACTATCAACAGAATTGAACCAGTTTGATATGTTACGCATTTATCAAAAAAAAAAAACAGCACACACACAAACACAGATAAAATCACAGACTGCAAAGCTTTAGCTGGAAACACCCTGTGTTTGGCATTTGCATAAATCAATTTGGCAACACTGCCACAGTGTCTGCACTTGCCACAAGATCAGTTTGTGGCAGGCTCTGGGCTGCGTTTGGGACGTCATCGCGTCCAGCTCCAATATAAATAACCGTAAACTAAATACAAGAAAGCGACGGCAAAATCTTTATGGAAATAGTTGCCGCTGACGTAAAAGCACAAAATCTGTGTGTGTGTGTGTGTTTGTGTTTTACTCTGCACCAATTTCATTTTCATTTTCATTCAGTTTTTCAATGACGTACACGGCCTAACAGCCCCCCGCCCCCCTTGCCACGTCGGGCCAGGCTGCGCAGACGAGGCAGACAACCTTGTAAAGTTTGTGCGTCATTTGGAGCGTTGTTATTGTTATTGTTGTTTGTTATTTGTTATTTGTTATTTGTTATTTGTTGTTTCTCCACAATTCACAATTTACAATTTTCGCGGCACTTTCGCCCGGGGGCTCTGTTGTAATTTTACCGCCTGGCCGCATCTCTCGATAAATATCAACTCGTTAAAGTCAAGCCCTAAACATATATATTTATATATATATATATTTATAGTATATATATATAAATATCTCAGTATTTGTATTTGCCTGGCTCCATTTGCTTTTACCTGCACTCTGTGTGCGTCATAAATGTACAAAAAAAAAATATATATATATATAAAAAAAAACAGAAAAAAAAATACAATAATCTCGAACGGCAACGAGCAACAAATTCTATTTTTATTTACATTTATTCATTTTCTTTGTAATTTTTACAAATGCTAGTTGTTTGCGCTGTTTTTGTTTTTTGTATGACTTTTGTGTATTATGAGTCCGAGTCCAATTCCAATTGCCGTCCAGTTGATCAATATCGGGGGGCACTTGTAACACAGCCAGAAACGGCAAACGAATCATTCATTCAAACATTCAAATACACTCAAACTTATCCAGTCGAGCGGTTCACTAACTCATTGGACGAATGTAACGCTAAATGCAAATTTTTTTAATGTGATCTTTTTCTCAGAAAATCGCAAGCTAATCAAATTTCCAAAAATAAAACAAATCAAGCGGGGTGCAGGGGGGGAAAGTAAAAGAAATAACAGCAAATGTCAAGAGTTATTTATCGGTCGGGCGGGCAATTCATTAATTTTAAGAAATAGTTTACCATATCTGAACGCCATAAATTCAGAAACCCTTTATCATCAAAGATTTGAAATCGCCGCCGATTGAGCGAATGCTAAAATGGGCCAGCATGGAATTTTTATGTTGTGTTTGCTCAATCAGTCAATCAATCAATCAATCGCTGCTGCAGCCTGTATATTTGTTCTTAAGTTTCCCCATTATTTATTTATTTCATTATTAATTACTTTCAATTCTGCGAACAGCGCTTACAATTGTTCAGCTCAAATGTAAGTATTTTATTTTCCCTTTTTGTTTTTTAAATTGATTTTATTTATATTTCTTTCTGATTCAGCCTTCAAAAGTTTATTTACATTTAGCATAGCATACTTTTTTGGCCAGGCTCAAAGTGAACTCCTTTAAGAAGCTTTTTGCAAATATTTAAAATTAATGTAAATTAATATTAGATCAGGGAATATCTGAAGTAGTCTTTAACTAAATGATAAAGATATTCCATATAAATTTTTGTCCATTTGTTTTTTGAATTATTTATTAGCTCTGTTTTAATTATCAAATACTTTTCAATTAACTCTCTCTCCCTCAAGTTAATTACTTACGAATGTTACTCATTTTCTCAGACTTGTTTTCACGCCTGAATATTAAATATGATTTTACTATAAAAGGCCAGTTTAAAGTGTCGCACAGAATGCGATCTTTAGCTACTTTGCTAGCAAGTCCGCCCTCGAGTATTTGCTATATATATACTATATATATACTATAGATATATGTATGTGTATATGTGCCATTTGAGTGGATACTTGAAGCCATAAAATATTGTACAAGTATCTTTATCTGTAGTTGAAAATCAGACTGGCATTCATTCAATCCAATGGGGCATGCTGCGAGTGCTTCTTCTTCTTCTTCTTCTTCGTCGTTTTCTTCTTGTTTGTGTTGTTCTCATTTACTTCCGTTTCTACTGCATTTGCTGTGTGTGTGTGGGTTCTTCTATGTGTGTGTTTGTTGGTTTATGTTTGTTGTTGTTGCTTCAGCTTGTGATTTTCATTCATTAAATGCGAGCGCAGCGACACGCCACACCAACTACACACACACACACACACACACACGCACACGCACACACACACTTTCATTCATTCATAAATTCATGCATTGCCGCTGCCGACGCCGACGCCGACGTCGCCGCCGACGCCGCCTCCGCTGCGCTTGGCGCAGTCTCTTTTGCTTGCCCCAATGCGTTTCAGTTGTTGTTGTTGTTGTTGTTGTTAGTTTATCGCCGCCATCGTCGAGCCATTGAGACCCCCAAATCATACATGTCTATGTATTTGTGTGTGTGTGTGTGTGTGTGTGTATCTATGTTTGTATATAGATTTAGTACGCTTGTAGTTGCTGCTGCTTGCTTCGTTGCATTTTATAGATTTGCTCTAAATTTCAATGAATTTTCATTGAGCACACACACTCGCACACACACTCGCACACACACACACGCTGGCTGATAAGTGAGCAACGGATCCGTATCTCCGTTGTCGTTCTTTTATTTATTTTTTTTTTTTTGGGGTCAGCACCCAATACATTCAGTATTTGTTTTGTTACTGCCGTTGTTGTTGTTGTTGTTCTTTTTTTTTTTTGGACTGCATATTGTCGCAATCACAACAACAACAACGGCAAACAACTAAATAAAACTTCTCCATATGCGTTTGCCGTTGGTATGTTTTTTTTTTATTATTTTTTTTTTATTTTTTTTTATATGCCCCCTGGCATAACATCGTAGCCCCCAATTCCATTCATACATACAGTTATGAATGAATGGTGCGCAAAAATATGAATGAAACGCACAAACAAAAAAAAAAATGTATGTACATACATATACATATATATATAGTATGTACATATATGTGCATATGTTTGTATGTAGAGAGTTGCTTTGGTATGCGTATTTGTTCGTATCGCGACCGTCTATATAATACACAATATTTCCGGCCTTACGAGCAAGCGCTTATTTATAGAGCCCGCTAACCTCAGACGGCCCCCTTCCCTTGCCCCTGCGCCTGCCCCTGCCACTGCCCCTGCCCCTGCCCTCTTGGCGACTCCAAATGGCGTCTGTATTTTTTGGTGTTGCATATAGAAAACATGCATACACTGTTCAGAGTTTGGAGTTTAGGGTATGCAGGGGAATAAGTCTGAAGTGAAGTTCTTTGGCATAGTTTAAAGAAGTTGGAGAGTATTCAAAGTTCGACTTGTTTTATTTTTGGCTTGTCTTTGGCAATGCAGTTGCACTTCCACTTACACTTCCATTTCCCACTGCCATTTCCAGCACTTCCATTTCCCACTTCCTCATTAGGCCGCACGCACAGGAAGTGAGCGGGAGGAAGCAATCGTCGCTGTCGCTGTCGCTGCTGCTGCTGCTGCTGCTGCTGCTGCAAAGAGTCGCATTAGTCACTTTTGTTTTCGTTTTTCTTCTTTTTTTTTTTCTTCTTTTTTTTTGCCACTTCCTATCGATGTGCTCGTTGCTGCCACTTGAGTCTGTTGCTACTTCCGTTGATAAAGAAAAGAGAGAGAGAGAGAGATTGAGAGAGAGAAAAAGAAAGAAATAAAAACTGGCCGGGGAACTTGCCTTGGGAGCCGTCACTTTTGCTATTTATGGCGAAAGTGTTGCCCGGACCGAGTTCAATAGTGCTTTGAACTTTGGCTCAACCCGCCTGGGAACGGCAACTAGAACGGGAACGGGAACGGGAACGGGAACGGGAACGGGAACGCAGCCAAAATAGAGCGGCGCATTGTCTGCCCCGCGAAGGGGCGCCCCAAGCAACTTCCGCTGCGTTGCAAAAGAAAATGAACACAAAAACACAAAAAAAAAAACAAAAAAGGCATACATTAAATTTATGAATATGAATGAGGCAGACGACGACAGCGACAGCGACAGCGACAGCGACGCCAACGTCGTCGTTGCACAGCTGTTGCAAGTAACGTGTCGGAGTCGCCCCCACGAGGCGTCGTCCGGGTGAAAACTGTTAACAGAAAAGCGAAAAAAAAAAAAAAATGTAAAGAAAACTGGGCCAAATGTCATTAATACAGAAACTCAGAGAGGGCGATCGCATTTGGCGACGCCCACGTTGCAGCAACGCCCACTTGGCAGCCAAATCCACAGCCACATCCGATTGCAGCTACTTTGTGGCATGGAATGTGCTATAATTATGCCAGCAACTGCGTCTGTGTGGGCTCAGGAAGCGGCACACAGCAATTGCCAGCCTGCTGTGCTGCTGCGCGCTAAAGTTGCTGCCGCTAAAGTTGCTGCAGCTGCCCCCGCGACGACTTTCCCCCAACGCAGACACAGTCGGCGGTCATAGACTTACCCACACCCAAAAAAAAACAACAAACAAACAGCAACGAGACATGTGAGGGTGCTGCTGCCAACAGGGGGGCATAGAAACCATCATAGCCAGCGCCCACTGCAACTGCAACAAGCAGCAAGCAGCAAGCATCAGCATCAGCATCAGCTTCATCGCTTCAATGCATTTTTCCTCTTGAGGCGTCGCTCTGTTCGTTAGCAAGAGCTAGTTTGTAGTTGTTGTTGTTGTTGTTGTTGTATTCTGATTCTGTGGCCAACACTTGTATGCTAATGCATGCAACATGCAACTGCCAAAAGTCCACCCCAAACAAGACAGTGGTTCAAAAGTCAATTAAAACATACAAAAAAAAAATATATATATATATCCTTTAGTATGTAAAGCTAATGCTTTTATAAAAAATATTTTTTTATTTTTAATAATAGAAATAGTTGATTAAGTTTTATATCAATCTATTAGCATATTTATTTTTTCTTATTTTTTTTTCTTCAAAATTTCTATATAAATATTTGCTAAACAGATTTTTTGCTACCTCAGCTTTTTTTTTTAGCTAGGATTCAAATCCAACGCCTTAAACTTAATTTATACATCCAATAATTCATTCTTTTTTTAAAAAAAAAAGTATCTATTTTTAAAAAGATACTTTATCTATTTTCTAAACTCTTCCAACCCAAAAGGGTCTTACTTTATGGTCACATAATTTTCAGAACCGTTTATTAAAACCGTTGCCATTTCTGCATTCAACCGATCAAAAGAAAGCCATCGAGTTCTTTAAATAAAGCAATTATCTGAACTGCATATTTATAAAAATTAATTTAGCGGTTTGGCTTTTTCTGCTGCTGACCGAATCAGACCATGAACCGAAGCCGCTTATTCCATTGACCATCGAAGCATTAACCCAACCAGCAACAAATTAATTGCAGGCCAACTTTGAGATGTCTTAACTTTTAGTTAAGTTCTAGAAATTTATACAAATGTCAAAGTTAGAGTAAGATAAAAAGAAAAAGGGCCTAGAAGACCAGACTAGGCTAGCTAAAGAGTATTTAAAAGTGCTTATAGTGAGGAAATACTTTTTAATCTAATTATTATACGAGTCAAAAAGGATTCGAATCAAAGAATATAAATATTTTTTCTTTTATGTTTATAAGAAGGGGATATTTAAAGCATAGTTTAATGGACTTTATCATACATAAAATGCATTATTATAGCGTTTAAAGAGAGCCCTTAAATTAAGCAAATAAATCAACGGGGTTCGAACCTTGGAGATTGTGCTTTGATAGCCAAAAATTATATATACAAGTTTGAAAGATTTTTAGATCTTTATTTCTGTTGGAAACAGGACTAAAACTTGTTTATTTTTTTGGCCACATTTTAGCTCGATTTTGCGTCACTGTGCAGTGCTCGTCTTGGCCTGCGTCTAGTTTACCTTTCGTGTGTGCATTTGTTGTGAGCTCTCATTTCGCAGCGGCTTATCATCTAACCTGGGCCAGCTGCCGCCGGCGGCGGCGTCGGTTGCAACGCGCTCTGGCTTCGCCTCTGCTAATGTATTTTTTGCTAGCAACCAAATCTCTCATGCATAAAATTGCACACGACATAATTTCCATGAAATGGCTGCGACCAGGAACCGGGAACGAGAACGGGAACGGGACTGGGACTGGGACTGGGACTGGAGCTGAGACTGACGACGCGTCGTCAACTGAAACTAACTAACTAACTAACAGGCAGCCCCAGGGCTACCTCTCTCTCCCTCCCTCTCTCCCCCTCTCTTTCTCTCTTTCTCTGTGTGTCTCGATTTCGGGCAGGTTCGCTGCACTTTTCGCCGTTCACTCGACTAGAAATTATGTGCAATTTTGTCTAGCGGCAGTCTGAGCCCCCTTTTCTACCCTCCCTCCCCCCCCCCCCACTCCTTTAGGCCACTTCAAAATTTTGTTGAATGCGCCTCACGTGCTGAGTACTGAAAGGCTTCCAGTTAAGGGTCTGAGTATGTTTTTTTTTAAATGTTGACAAACATGACTCTGCATTGGCATTCCAATCTTACATACTTCACTTTTATTCATGGGTTGGGGGGTTGGGGGGTTGGGGGGTTGGGGGGTGAACGAGTCGCCCTGATAAGATTTATTAATTATTTTTGTGTTCTTGACGTTGCCGCTGATGTAAATAGTACAAACAGTCGAAAGTCCACGTTTTGTTTGCTTTTTTTAATTTTTTTTTTTGTACAATAATTTGTTGTTTTTGTTTTTGTTTTTTATTGAGAAATCCCTTGCAAAACAAATATTTATTACAATTTCCGTTACCGAGAGGTATTTCTGCCCCCCCCCCCTGCCCATCGGGCCAGGTAAAGGTAAGTGCGAGGCATGTGACTCAAAATGTTGTTGCAATGCCATCACAAGTCTTTTATAGTTGCTTTTGGATTCTTGATAAGCTTTAGATTGAGCGCGTGCTCGTGTGTGTGCGTGTGCGTGTGTGTGTGCGTGACAGGTGTGTGTACACTTTCGAAATTCCAGAGATTCTTGCGTCAAGTAGCCGCCGTTACTTATCAATCGTCCAGCCAACGAACAACGATTCGACGACTCGACAAAATTGTCAATGGGCCGCATTCATTGCTGGCATTACAAACTTTTTACACCTGGCGCCCCATTTATGGCTAACTTCGATGATGCAGCCCCGTTCGCTTATCGCCCGCCACAAAGCAAGTCAACTGTACAACACATTTTAAGTACTTTCCAGTCTACAAAATAAACACATATATATACATATATTTATTTCTAAGGCTTTGATTGCCACATGACGTGCTTTTTAAATGTTATTCCCCAGCGATTTATTTCCAGAATCGCTCAAATCATATGTCATTGATATAAAAGTCAGCTAATGATCCAAAGACTGTCAAATGCTTAGAAATATTGCGATGACAGCCAGGCTTTGAATAAATATCTACAATAATCAAAAGAAAAAATAGAAAAAAATATCCAAAATTACTGAACAAAAATTTAAAGAATTTTTATGTGTAGGTTGAACCAAAAATACAAAAAAAAAAAAAAAAATATGCCAACCAAACTAAACCAAATGTTAATTAATTATCCAATTCATCTACTTGATTGTTTTTTCCTTGGAAATTTATCATGTTTCCACGACTGCTAAGCTGCCATTAGTTTGTACACTCATCTCATTTCGAATTAGCCATTGTTGTCACCCACATTTTGTCGATCGTCGTTGTCGTTGTTGTTGTTGTGATTGTTGTTGTTGTTGTGTTTTTTAATACCCTTTCCCCTCGCATTTGGTATTCATGTCATGCCACTGCCCCGGCAACTATAAATAACGCCTATTTTAAATTTACAGAGTAATGCCAATGGAATTTCCTATAAATACCTTCATGACGAAAAAAAAAAAACTAACAAAATCAAAAAAAAAAAAAAAAACAGCTTTTTAATGCCCCCCGTCTCCAACACGTTGTGCTTTGGTTTTTTTTTTTTTCGTTGTAAATGACCTCGTTCACAAAAAGTTCAGAAATTCCATTTACAAACATGTAATTGAAAAAGACCATACACACACACACACACACACACGCATACAGGCACACTCACGTAGGCAGACAAACAAATTCAAACACGTTGGAATTTGTTTTTACCGTTCAATGGCGAATTTCGGTGTGTGTGCGAGTGTGTGTGTGTGTGTGTGTGTGTTGTTTACGCAAAAGAACGCCACCAGCTACAGCTACGTACATAATAAAAAAAAAAACAACAACAAACGTAGCTACACACATACATACGTTACATGCATAAATACATATACAAACATACAGACATTCCAAAAGACACTTACGAAAACCACACACACACACACACACATACACACGCATATACACGAAAAACAACAACAACAATAACAAACCTTTTCGTAGATTACAACATTACGAAAGAAAAAAAAAATCCCAACAACAACGAAGAAGAGAAATACATACATATATAAGGCGAATCCGACCAGCAGTAAAATTCCAACTCGAAGAGACATTGACGTTGTGCTTGGGACAAAAGGCTAAAGTAGCGCATAGCTCAAGCGCAACAGCGACAGCAACAGATACAGATACAAAGATACTTTTGTAACTTGGCAGCGGCGAGGGGAGCCGAGCGGGTGGGGAGGGGGGGAAGGGGTGTCAGTTCAGTTGTGGAATGCCGTTCTGTAAGTTTCATATGCTTGTGACCTAAACATAATCATGGAGTGTGTCAGTTTAATATTGAAACTTTCTAGCACACACACATAGATACACACGCACACGTTTGCAGCGACAGATACAACACACATACAAACACACACACGCACGCACACAAACACAGGCGATTACTTTCGAAACATACGACAACAACAGCAACAACAACAATCTCTGCTGTGCTGCCTCTGCCGCAGTTGACTTCACTGCCAACTTCGCTGCTCGCTGCTTGCTGCCCGCTGCTCGCTGTTTGCTGCTTGCTGCCTGCTGCCTGCTACTCTCTGCTGTTTGTTCTCTGCTCGCGCCGCCTATTCGAGTATCGCTGTCTCGTTCGCTCTGCGCATGTGCGCCGATCCGCTGCACACTTTGAACGGAAGATCGCAAAGAAGAGACATGTTTTCATTCAGTAAATTTTTGTAGCTACGACCGAATGGTCGCTAGCGAGCTCCGCGCAATATGTTTAGCTGTGGACATTGTCGATTTTTTTTTTTGAGAGCGGATGTAACAGCCACGACTTCGGCAACGACAATAACAAGAACAGCATAAACAGTGTGAAAAGTAAATATTGAAATGCAAAAATGACACTAAAACGTTGCGAGTTTTTTTTTTTTTTTTTATAAAAAAAGTAAATATAATAAATAGGTTGTGTTAAATTAAAAGGCTTGTCTGCAAGGATCTGCCCAAAACGGAGCAGACGACCAGCGTGCAAACAGACAAACATGCAAACGTACAAGCATACATACATACATAAATACGTACGTACATACGTAAGTAAGTATGTACATATGTATGTATGTACATATGAAACTTGTGCGGCCGCATTCCAGAAAGTTCAAATAACGATTTGACGGGCACAACAACGGGCATCGGAGAGCTGCGGTGGCCCACAGCATAAGCAGCGTGGAAAAATTAAAGTTAAAGAACTCTGCCAGTGTATGTAAGTGTATGAGTATGCGAGTATGTGTGTGTGTGTGTGTGTGTGTGTGCATGAGCGTGGCTTGGAGCTCTGCGTGACTGTATTGGAGTGGCGTGGAATGCGGTTCCGTTCAACTATGAGAAGCCTATGAGAAACTAAGCCAAACAGAACTTGCGCTTCAGAAGTGAGTAATACAAACGAGAGAAAAATAACTAAAGAAGCAAAAAAAATATATATATATGTCCAGATACTGGTTTCTGCTGGCCAAGACTTTGTGTCTGGCTGGGACTCCATTGACATCTAAGGAGCTCGTTGATTCTAACCTCGAAGCCAAGCCAAGCCAAGCCGAGCCACATGGGTAAGCGGGCTTACCCGCTGTGGAATTTGCCAGCAGTCAATGCGCTCACACACACACACTCACACAGGGGCTACCTCGCTGGCAGTTACAAGTCGCGAAGACAAAAGCTCTGCGTCGTCTTTAGAGGCGAAGTAAAATATTTATTGGCCGGAATTGGATGCTGCGCGTCGCTGTCGTCTGCTTGTGTTTGTGTGAATATGTGTGTGTGTGTGTGTGTGTAGCGTCTATTTAGAAATTCAAATTGAAATTATTGAGTCCATGAGTCATTCATTTCTAGATTTTGGCTGTGTGAAGCTGCGACTTTAGTCACAGCACAGTATAAACTGTCGAAACTGTTATTTATTTTTTTATTTTTTTTACAAAAACATTTTTTTTTAATATTATGTGATAAAATTTTATTTTATGCTGAACATAGCATAAAAACGGTTAATTACTTAAACAATTGTTGCTTTTAGGCAATTTCTACTGTAAAGCAATTGCTACGCAATGGCGTTTGAAGCTTTTATTGCGGCGCTCTGTGGTTAAAGTAATTTTGATGGTAATTGCGCACACGATGCAGTTGCTAGCGATAATAAAGGGAGCAGTGGCAGCGGAAGGAAGAAGAAGTAAGAGTGAAGGAGGAAAGGGGGGCGGGGGCTGTTGGTGGCGGCAGTCGGTACCTCGTGCGGCTATCATAATTGCAATCGCTGAACTCGACGCTGTGGCTCTTGGGATATCGCGCGCTCTTCAAACGCCACACAAAAGTTGCATCACTCAGCAGAAAAAGGCAGAATGAAGAAAAGTCAACCACCAGCATAGAATGCGGGCTGGCAGCAAAGCAACATGAGAAACAAAAACAACAATAAAACAAGCAAAGGCAGCAATGAGCAACAGGAACAGCAACACCAACAGCAACAACAAGCCACAGGGCAAGCAAGCAGAACCGACGCAAAAACCGTTTTACAAGAACAGCAAGAAGAAGGGGGCGAGCAAAAACTAAAAGGCAACAAAGCTAAAGCAGCGGCGTTTGTTGCTGGCAGACAGGGACAGACGCCAAAGTCAAAGTGAGCAGCCGAAAAGGGTAAAAAGGGAGCACGAATATGTGCTTTATCCACTTCACTTCACTCCACTCTCTCTCCCTCTCTCTCTCTCTTTCTTTCTTTCTGTCTCCCCTCTCTTACACAGTCGCACACATGCAGCGGCCTAACGGACAGCAGCGGCTAACTGATCCCGTTTGTAGTGCCTGATGTTGTTGTTGTTTTTGGACGTGAAATCCAATGTCAGCGAAAAAAGGCCAAAGAACGCCAACATCGAAACGTTGGCGGTGGTCGATTGCAATAACAACAAAAGCAGCAGCAGCAACGAGTTTAAGGAATGCCGTCGTCGTTATCGTCTGGCGGCGTATCGAGCTAAGCTATCGGCATCCTCAATCCTATCGATAGTCAAAGCTGTACATGTGAGTTTAGTTTGCTTTTGGGCGCTGCACAGACAAAGTTGCGGCTCGTTTTATTTTATGCACGACAATAAATGTCAATTAAAAATTATATTTGTATTATCGGGCCGGCAGCAGTTCCTGACCAGCCCAGGCCTTAGCCATAAAAATGTGCTATAAAAAAGTAACGGTGAATGCTACGGTCTGCTGAAGTTCGTGTGTGGCTCTCAGTTACAAAAAAAAAAAAAAAAAAAAAAAAAAAAAACACAAAAATCATTTTGCTGTGGATGTGTGTGTGTGTGTTTGTGCTGTCCGCTCAATAGAAAGTTTTGTGTTAATAAAAAATGGCAGGCACACAAAAAGAAGCAGAAGAGGAAGAGAAGAAAAATATATATGTATGTATGTATATAAAAAACACTAAAAACTAAACATACACAAAATATGTCGAAATATAACAACAAAAAAGAGTGAATGAAAAAATGTTGACCCAATTTGATGCTGCCGCTGCTGGCGTCGCTGCCAACGCCAGTGCTGCGGCAGCACATACTTTCCCACAGCTTCCCAGCCGAGCAGCGTGTGATCATCTCGCGGGAGCAGCAGCCGCCGCAGCAGCGGGCGCTCCCTTAGCACGCCAGAGCCAAACAGCTGGAACGACGTCTAAATTAATGACTGTTAAATGAAGATTGTTGCTCCCAGCATTCCAAAGCGTTGTCGGCGCTTGTTCATCGTGCGTCATCTCGCTCGCACGCTCGTTCGCGTGCACAGGGCGCGCCTGCGCAGCTTTGTCTATATTAAAAAGCTTCAAGTAAGTTATGTGCACCTTTGATATTGCGCGCCCTCTTCACCTTCCCGGCCCCCTTTCGGATGAGCACATCTATATTTAGCGACCCCCCTCGTTTCGGATTTTGATAAACTCCCCTCGATAGCAAACACACACACACACACACACAGACATTGGTATGTAGTTGCAGCTGTGATAAGTTTGAAATATTTACAGTTTATTTTTCTTCTTTCCTTTGCTTTTGGTCTGTGTGTGTTTTTCAGCGCCTCACTCTCAGCGCCACTAATTGTGTGTGCTATTTATATTAAAAACCAAAAACCGTAAGATCTTGCCCGAATTTAGTCGCTGTCTTTTTTTGATGCTCGTGTTTCTTTCAGGTTTTTTTTTCCTTCTTTCTTTTGTTTGCGTTTGCTTTGCGCGTGTGAAAATATTAAGGCTATGCTCTTTGAAAGTTTTTTTTTTTACAGTGCTGCAAAGTGTTAAATGGCAGCAGATAATTTCGACTTGACACACATAGTAATCATAATTAAGTATTAAATTTGGCTCAGGGCTCGAGAGCCGGGCACGTGCGGTGAAAACTGTGAAATACCCGAGGTATGTATGTATTGTGCAATTCAAGGAAAACGAGCAAAGTATTTTTTTGTTTTTTTTTTTTTTAATGTTAAACAAAATGTTAATGTGAAAAAAAGTGCAACTTCTCGCTCTAACTCGAATTCTCCATTTGATTTGACTACGAAACCGGTTTTCGATTTGGTTTGACTGTTTTTCATACAAGTGAGATCATTTTGAAAGCTGATTTTGTCAATGAATACCACATTCCACATACCAATGGTTTTTGTGTGTGCCCTGCACACACACACACACGTATAGAGCTACAGATTCGTGTGGTGTTACAAAGCTTTGAACTAATGCCGCCAGAGCAGCCTCCAAACTGTTGTTGCTGCTGCTGCTGCTGCTGCTCTGAAGGTGAGTACAAAACATTTCGTTTAACTGTGTATAAGTAAGTACACAATGTGACCAGATCTGCAGCTGCACGAGTGAGCGAGAGAGAGCATTAGCCCCGAGCTTTTGAACAGTGGGTCAAAGCAGCAAACTGCCAACAGCGCCATCGACGCCGACGCAGACGCCAACGCTGAGACTGAGACAGAGGCTGACGCTGAAGCTGCGCGTAAGCGCCAAATGTCGTTTATTATATTTGTTTATTTTTATTTTTTCTTTTGATTTTTTAACTGCGTCTGTCAGTCGAGCTCAAGGTGAGTTGGAGCTGGTGCTGGGCGCCACAACATTCCAAGCATGCCAGGCCAGCGGCCAACCAAATCTAAACAACTTGATGTGTTGGAATTTATGCTTTGTTTGCGCATTACAAAAGGCACCGATGATAAGAGAAGCCACGGGCGGGGGCAGCCAGATAAGTAAACGACAAACAAATATGCTGTCTGCCTACCTACACACAAATATGCCCACACATATGTACATACATATATGCTTGTGTGTATGTGTTTGTGTGTGTGTGTGGCATCCGGCAGCAGCAGCGTTTTTCATTCATGAAACGGCAATGACTGCCCGCCCCACTCGACCGATGAGTTCGACTCTGGCCAAAGTGGAGCATGGAAAGGAAAGCTATGCACGCTGAGGCCCAAAGTCGTGATAAACATATTTACCAATTGATTATTTTCTAACACACACACACATGCACACGACACATGCTTTGGGCAGAGCTAAGCCAATAGGTGCTAATCAGCATAAATATGCCGTGTACGGCTGTGGCTGTGAATTTCCGGGCGACTTTCTAAATGCCCATGATGATCCGATCATCATGACTGTCAAGAGCTTTAAGCTGTCAAACATTGATACGACGAAAGCAGACCACAAGGTCAAAGGCCATATATATATATATAAGCAATCCTATCTATACTAAATAAAATACATCAAATAAGTCAAGGAAATTAAAGCAATAGAGACAGAATATGTATTAAAGTAATCCATAGAAATCAAAAGCTTCTTGATACCAGAAGAGTAAGAATAAGAATTAAATACTATTAAATACTTCTTAAATTATATAATTTGTATATACCTTAAAATATAAAGAAATACAAAATAAATAAAAAATATATTTCATATACAAAATTTGTTTGAATAAAAGAACTGAAAGCTAATAAAAGAAACTGCGACTAATTGAAGTTTTTCTATTTGGACATATGCCTAAAAGGATGTGTTAGCCCAGTCGAAATGAAGAACAAATAAAAACAATATCATAAATCAAGAACATTTAAGCGCCATTTAAATATAAATATTAGACAGATACCTTGAATAGGAAAAGCAGAAAACTAATTAACTAAAAATAGTACGAATATGTAGATAATACAATAAAAATTGAGAAACGCTTGAATTGAATCTAATGGGTGTAATAAAATATCTAAAAATAGTTGGGGGGGGGGCGACATGAAGAAGTTGTAAATATGGCAGCCGAAATAGATTTGGATGGTAGAAACTTCCCGATTGGACGACAAATGTCTGTCTTTTATGATGGTCTCGATATTATTTAAAATGCGACACGTATCGGGAGGTGAGTGGCCCAGAGAAAGAGAAGCGACAGCAAACACACAGACACGGATACAAACAACAACCAACAGATACAGATACAGATACATTCACAGCTACAGCTACAGCTACAGATACAAATACAAATACAGACAGCGTGCAGACGCGTTCGTAAATGTGTCTCGAAATGAAAACATTTCACAATCCCGGATCCGCATCGGAATGCGTCTGCTGGCACTGGCGGCCAATAAAGCTTCGCGAATGCGGCCAGCGCCAGTGTTTAGGCCGCAAGCAGCGCAGCTACGCACTAAGAGCAACAGATACAGATACAGCTACAGATACATTTGCAGATATAGCTACAATTGCAGATACAACTACCGCTGCGCCTTCTTTATATAGTTTTAGCCATTTGTGTTTTGCTATTGTGCTTGGCTCTTGTTCCTGTTGCTGTTGTTGTTGCTGTTGTTGTTGTGGCAGTTGGCCTTCAATTGGCCACATTTTGTTTGTATCTAGTTGTGGACGAGAGTGCTCGTATTTATATCCTGTCTGAACGGCAACCCCTTGGCAACGGCGGCAGACAACTAATTAAATTTTCTATGGCATGAATGCGCTTTTGTCGAGCCAACTTGGCCGCAGCTGGAGCAACTGCCTCCGCTCTGGACTTATTAAGTTGCCATTAAAGGCGGGCAAAAGTACGCGTACACTGAGCGAAAAAAATGTAGTTACTCTTTCAATCATTTCTATTTCGTCTTTTGTCAATTTGGCAAATGTACTTAAAATATTTTTATTTAGCTTCAATTTGTTTATCAACTAATTTAACAGAGTTTTTACTTCTTCCCTTTTGGTTTCGCTCAGTGCACGCGTCGACGACAAAGGGTCTCAGGTAGTCGAGCGAACCGGCAAGCTATCTAGCAGGAATCTATTCATATTCATAAGCACATTTTCACAGCCATCAATAGCTCGTAAAATGTGTGTGAAAATGGGGTGCCCAAAGAGTCGCCCGAGCTGTGAGCTCTGTGAGCTCAGATCGCGATCGCGTTCAGGGTGGCTGCCCTTCGTCTTCGTTCAAAAAGGAGGAACTTGCGCACGTGTGGCAAATAGAAAATGATAAAAGGAATGGGCGAAGGGGGGAAGGGGGAAGGTAAAGGGGGAAGGTATCGCTGGTTGTGGCTGTGGTCTGTTGCCAGGGGCAAGCTTTTGTTCTACAATATGTGAAATAAGATCATTGCGCACAGTTGCTCTTCCTCTTACTCTTCCTCTTCCTCTTCCAGCCCGCTGGGCAACGAGACGCGCTTAAACTTGATGCGCCATTGCGTAAGAAGCGGCTCCTTTTTGGAGAGCTGTGTGTATTAGATAGTGTGTGTGTGTGTGCGTGTGTGTGTGTGAAACTTAAACTGGAAGTGCCGGCTGGCAACTGGCGCACATGCGCATTGAGTATCTCAGTATCTCAGCGTATCTATAACTGTACTCATACCCATACTCAAACTCATACTCAAACTCAAACTCAAACTCGTACTCGTATTCATAGTGGTAAGTGCCCCTGCCCATGTATAATTTATGTACGCCAGACACACACACACACACATGTGTGTGTATCTATGTATTTCGGCGCTGTTTAGATACTCGTAATTGGCTAATTATATATACATATATATGTATGTATATATATGTATGCACGTCTGTTTGTGCGTCATGGCGTTACACTTAGCGAAAAGGCGACTTATAATTGCACTCAACTTCTTTTAATAAACTTCTATTCAAGCGCAATTTTCTTTGTCTTTTACTTTTGTGTAACATTTCTTAAAGAATGTTGTCAAAATGGCATTAATTGCATTGTTTGTTTTTTTTTTTTATTTCGCCGAGTGTTTTGAATATCATTTAAGCATATCTTTAATTTAGAAATTGAAAACTTTTGTTCGGCCAATTTGAAGATTGACAGCCCCCAGAGTCCAGGGGCGCCGACTCCGTTTTTCCATTCCCATTCCCATTCCCGATTCCCATTCCCGTGTCAGCCAGAGACATGCGATGCGGGTTGCCAGCGTTTTTCATATTTTCACATTATGCGCCGGGCAAAAAGTGCACGAAATGTAAATTGCTTGATTTGTGGTTGCTGCCACAGCCGCATTCCCTGCCCCTGCCCCTGCCCCTGCCCCCTGCCACTGCCCCTGCCCCGAGTGCGTAGCGCGTTGCACATTTGATAAGCATTATATGGCGGCCCATGGCCATGTGAAAAGCGCAGCACTTTCACCAGCACTTTTCCGCTTTTCCAGTCGAACTCACATCGACCCCTTAACACGCGGCTAAGTGGAGCAGTGGGAAGGGAGGGAGGGAGGGGAGGGAGAGAGAGAGAGAGAGAGAGAGGGGAGTCTGCTCTTCAAGAATGGAAAATTCCATTATTGACTAATTGCTTCATGTTTAAATTTAAAGGAAAACCCAAACAAAAATTGATGGTAACAAATATAAATATATTTATTTAATAATTATCAAAAAAAGTTAATAGGCTTAACTAAACTTACATTTTACTTAGCACTAAAAAGAAAGCTCTATTTAAAAAACTTTAGCTGCATTTACAAGCAGTTATATACATATATGTATGTGTATGTATATGTATGTGTATGTATATACATTAAGGTTATCTGTTTCCTTCCTTCAAAACAGATCTGATCATCTGTCAAATTAGTGTTCATCGAAAATATAAATACATAAATATTTTACATGGGAAAATAATTTAAATTTAAAGTCTTAGCTTTTAAGTAAAAATTAAGAGATGTTTCTATATATTATACATATATGCTTATTTATATTAGCTGGCTATCTAGCCTAGCTTTAGAGAATATACTATATTTTAAGAGATACTATTTAATAGATACTTTTTTCTATCATTTTAAAATGTTCATTCATTTGTCCATATTTACTATCTTTAAGATACATTTAATATTAGAATGATAATTTATATAAAAAGTCACTGCAACAATTTCCCCAAAATTCAAATGGAATATGGCAACACACACATTCTTATATTATATAACAAACTCAAATATAATATATACATATATACTCTATATAAACATATATTATTACATAAGCAAATTCCAAGATTATCTGCATTTAAATGATAAAATGAAAACTCCTCATTTGGCAACCAATTTAGCCAATTAATCTTAGGCAAAGAATTGTGTTAGCGGAAATTGGGCCTACTTCTTTTGACACTCTCACTTTTTGGCAATTTAGCGGCAGAGAATTGCTCAATTTATTCCACTGTGCGGCCGTTATTCACGTCAATTGAATGGATCGGATGTGCGAGTGTTTCTCTGTGCTAATCATTCAGGTAGAGCTGCCTTAAGGTCATCTTCATAAATGCAGACATGCTCACACACACACACACACACACAAGCACACAGTATATACCATAAATACCTATATATATATATATGTTTGTCTATATGTATGTACGTAACTGTAAGCAGGGACGGGCAAACATTTCCAGTGGCTTCCACGCGCACAGTGGCCAAAATAAGTGAATGAATTTGAAATTTATAGTATTTTTGTATAAGAACAACTCTCTAGGAATAGTTAAATATTGATCTAGTTAGCTGAGTATTTATTCAGGTTATCTTTAAATGGAATCAATTAACAAACTTATTAGTTATTCAAGTTACGTAATCTCGAAAGTATGTCATATTTTGATTTTAATTTTGTGCCGCACAATTTGTTCATTTATGCCACAGTGCATATCTTCCGTTTGAGGTCTCATCGGACATCCGTCCTCGGTTGTCCGCCCGTCCGTCCGTCTGTCTGTGTGACTGTGCAAATTATTGTCGCGCATAAAATAATATTGCAGGCCCAGTCGGATTCAGATTCACAGTCGCTCCAAGACGAAAGTTCAACTAACTCATTTCCGGTTATGTGTGCGCTTCTCTCTCTCTCTGTGTGTGTGTGTGTGTTGTGTGGCGTGTATATTTGGCCTGGCCTGATCCGGCGTACACACACACACACACACACACACACACACACACGCCTTGACACCCGCCTGCCTGCCTGCCTTGCTTGCCCACGCATTCATTCATTCACTGGCCACTCACATTCCGCCCATTTGCCCATATATACCATATTTAATTCACATATTCATTCATACGAGCGGCCATTCATTGATAATGCTGCGCAAATACATTCTTAATTAAGTTGTAAATGAAACATAAAAAGCTCTAATTACGTCGTGGCGCGCATAGTTTTTCCACACTTACCAACGATCAACGATCAACGACCAACGGCGACGTAGACACATTTCTAATATTTTTTTCTTCTTCTTCTTCTTTTTGTATTTAGTACATGCACTTCCGCTTATCACTAAAGATTACTTAAAAGGAATTTGGGTCAACAGCAAACGACGCAACAACATAAAAAACAACAACAACAACAACAACAATAAGTACGCACATAGCACACGCACTCACAGCACATACCAACATACATATATACAAACATATATACATACATACACATACATACAGACTTCTCTTATGTGCGCTGATTTGCGCTGTTGTTTAAGTCATTTTTGCTGTGTCCTAACAAAAACAGAAATCAAATAGCAAAGTGCACAGAAAAAGGCGAAATTTAATTAATATTTCAAATATATTTAGTTTTGAATAACTGTATCCTTTTGTATCCAATTGGAAACGAAACGATAATCTCTTACTTCCAATAAGAACCATAGCCTTGATAAATAGATGGCTTTACATGCCTAAAGCGCCCTCTGTTTACCAGCTGCGAAAGATGTGTTGGCTCAATGCATGCCAAACTGTGACACTGGTTGCGAACCAGGATAAATTGGCCGGGCGGTAGAGGGCGCCTTTGCGTTAGGCAGTCAGCGTTGCCAAGCGCATGAAAAAACATCGCCATTGTGTTGAGTTGAGGAACTTAATTTGTACGCATTATTCGAAAAGGTGATAGGGGAGTAAATATTTAGAGCCTTTGTAAATACCCTTTACTGAATACTTGATAACTGAGTTGGCCATAAAATTAAAATGATACTAATAAATTTATCTTTACTTATTATATATTATATTATATTATATGTTAACCCTACTAAAATATTTGCTTGAATTTTTTATTTTTTTTGATTATGAATCTATAATTGGCCATGATTGATTTACTTTGCATTTATGTATATTTAGAAATAAATAAATTTTTAGAAATAAATTAACTTTTATATTAATTTTTGACAATAATTTGTATAGTGAATCTTTCCTTAAACAATATTCAACAACTTTTTTTATGCCAAACCAAATTTTTATTTAGAATGACTTTATGGACTTTCTACTTTTACGCTTCAGATTGAATATAATTATATATAATAAAAAATATATATATATAAAAAAAAAATTCAAAATGTAACTTTGTCCAACTTATCTAAAAACTTAAGCTTGCAAAAAAATTTGTTAAATTAAATAAAGTTCAATGCAAAGTATATTATTAAATATTGCGCGTTCTCACACTAACATTTGAGTAACATTTGTTGCTATTAAAAAAAATAATGGAGCAAGTTAAAATAATTTCCAGTAAATAGGTCTTATTCAGAGCTATCAAGTCTAACGAACCATTCGATAAGTTCGGCTTAGCCAGGTCATTAATTTGCCGCTTTTCTCGTCGTTTCCCTTAATTTCAGTTGAAATCGCATTTCTCAAAAAAAAAAAAAAAAACAAAAAGGCGACCAGCATTCAGCTCTATAAACAAGGACTCACTTTTCAGCGGCCTTTGTTGCAGTTTTGCGACAGTTTTTCGCAGTTAAGAGGATTATTCCAACGTTTGCCGAGGATCGTCTTTTGTTGTTTTTGTTGTTTTTGTTATTATTGTTATTTTCTTTTTCCCATTTTTGTCACCGTCTGTGCCAATTCATTCTAAAATTGCAACTTTTTTTTTTTTTTTTCAAATTCGCATCGTTTACTTTATTTTTTTTTGTGCATTTTTTTTACCCATTTTTTGGCAGGCACATTAGTTTTCCGGCCAAATCCGGGTGCAACTACGGCTACGGGTGCCCGTCCGATTGACACTGACCCGGGGTCGGGCACGGGCACGGGCACGGCACGGGGTTGGCAACGCTTATTAATGGGTTCAGTTAATGTGTCACAACCCCTTCATCGCCCATCGCTGCGCACCCCTTCCACTAGATTAGTTTCCCAAAAATATATAAAGAAAAACTTTAATTTTGCCTTTTTTTTTTGGCTCAAAAATTGGCACATTTTTTTGTGAAAAAAAGAAAATGTAATTTATTAATTTCGCATGGTCGTGTGACAGTTTTTTTTTTTTCTTTCGCTGCTGATCCTTTATTTACACAATGCGCGGCGGCATTTTGGCATTTGGCTGACCCTTTTTACCCCTGCCCCCGGCTCGCAACCTTTTCAGTTGTTGTGCGCACTTTTTGCGTGAAAAGTTTTGAAAATTTTGGGCGGAATATTCGCATTATGCGCGGCAAATTGCAACTTTTCGCATGCATTAAAGGGTTACTCAGGGTTACAACCCTTGCCACCGATCAGCGCATATTGCTTGAACCCGGCCAAATGCGCTCAAAACTAATTCGGTGACCCCTTTTATTTTTGGCCCAAAAAATTTTACACATTTTCAGTGAAAAACGCTGGAAAATGGAAAATGGTGCGCAATCGATTTGCACTTGAGTTCAACCCTTTTAGCCAAAAAGGGGAAGAAATTGTTTTACAGCTGCGTCTAATTGCCAGCCAAGACCATAAACCGAGCCCCTAAATAAGGGTACACGATGCCAAATCCAAACCCAACTCGGATATTTTGGAGCATGTGACATTCGTGCGCTTCGCACGCGTCTGGATTTCAATTTCAGTTTCAATTCCAGCTCGGAAAGCAGCTGCCAACTTTGGACAATGAACGCGCCCGCAAGAGGGAGCAAGAAACGAAGAGAGAGAGTGAGAGAGGGAGAGTTTTTAAAATACAAACGACCCGTAACACACGTCACACAGATACATTTGTATCTGTATCTTTTACGTTCATATATATATATATATATGTTTTATTTTGTTACTTTGTATTTTTTATGTGTTTATGTTTACTTATTCGATTTCGATATTATTGGCGCGTGTGTTTGTCCAGCGGCTTAGTTAGGGGATCGGGATCGGGTTGCGCTATTTTCCCATAAAAAGATAAGAAAAACTGTTGTATTTTTTTTATATATTTTTTTTTTTTCTGTTGGTGTTAAAGTTGACTCTTCTTTATTGGCTGCTTATTGGGTTGCCTTTTTTTTTTTTGGGGGTGGGTTGCGTAATTTATGACTTTTCAATCGGGACACGTGTTTGGGGAAAAACTCACACGCTGTTAAAACTATGCTGGTTGTTGGCTTATCAGCTGAAACATTTTGTAAACAATTGAGAACACTTTTTGACTGATCGATTTAAGTGAGCAAAATGATCAGTTCGATATCGACCAATCATTAAAATAAGTTAGCCCCAATCATTATGATAAATCCTTTAGACTTTAGACTTTATTTTGCACAAATTTAAAGAATCCTTTTATTTTACTATGAACATTTTTACTGCTTTCGAGCACGTTTTCAAGTTTAACAAATATTTTGGTTCTACAAGCAGATAAAATCGAAGAAGCGCTCAAGGCTGTCATTGAGAACGTACAAGCAGGACTTGAAAGCCAATAGATGTGATACGTATGTGTTTGCGAGTGTGTGTGTGTGTGTGTGTGGGCTGTAGTAGCTGGGCAAATATATTTCAGTTTGGCCGTTGCTTGGCGTTATTGATGTGCTGCTGCTGTTTGTCATCCACAGCCAAGAGATAAAAATAAAAGTCTGCAGTGTCCAAAGGGCAAAAGGAGCAAGGACCAAGGACCAAGGACCGGGAAGCAGAAGCAAGTGGAAAGCGGAAAATGGGGCAGCTCTTGGTGTTGGCCAGTTGGTCAGCGTCTGATTGTTTGTATCGCCCCTTTTCTTCTTTTTTTTTTTTTACTTATTTAATATAAACTCAACACAAAGGCGCTGACCGCACACACACACACACACACACACACACACAAGCACACTCATAAGCGGCTTACGCACTTCAGTATCTGTAGCTGTGTGTGTCCGTGTGATAGTGCATGAAATTTATTGGCGCATTGGGGGCGCCACACTTTGAGTTTTGTGGCACGAAAGCCCGGCTAAGGGGCTTGAGGGGAGGAAGGGGGTGGGGGTGGCTTGAGGCTTAGGCTGTTGCTGTCAAGTTTTTGTTGCTTATTCTGTTTTGCTCGACGCGGGGCTTTTATAATTTTATGCCATTTCTTTCAATATTTATTTTGTTATTATGTTTTTGTAATGAGTCCTTGTTGCTGTTGTTGTCAACAACGACAACGAATACGTTGACGAAATTAGGACAAAATGTTGGATGATGACGTTGAAATTGGAAAAAATTGTATACATAGATTGTAGCTTGTGTGTATGATTGTGTGTATGTATGTGTGTGTGTGTGTGTGTGTGTGTATTGCCATGGAAAATTCCGACTGGCACTGTGCACATAAATTAATTAATTTTGTTTTTGCCGTTGGCTTTTTTCCTATTTTTTTGTTTTGTGTGTGGGGCCTCACGATTTTTCTATCGAAATTTTATTGCTGTCATTGAAATTGAACTACTTACGAGCTAGAACTAAAACTGGAATGGCAGCGGGTGGGTGGGTGAGCAAAACGAAGCGAGGGGGGGGGGGGCGGGGGTGGTTGAGTGTGCAGAGCTGGCAGCAGTTCTATTTGTTACAATCTAAACTTGTGTTTTGTTTTTATTGATTTTTTTGGCTAATATGTTCAGTTGAGACTTCGATTTGCAATGCAAAAGCGAGCCAAGAAAAAAGTGTAGCATACTTTTCAGCTGCTCCTCTGCGGTAGCTGCACACACACAAATATATGTATGTATATACAATAAAAGCGCCTTAGAGTGGACGCGAGCTTAGTTTATCCTTTTAAGGGAAATGTTTGAAGCGATTAGAAAGCTTGAGTAAACTAAAAATTAATATTGCTGTTATCAACAAATACTTTTCTGTTTTTCTTTGTATTTATATTTATACTTGGGTTTAAAATAGGTTTACACAACTTAGTTAAGTATTCATGCTGTCATCTTAAGTTAGAAAAGTTGTCTGTCTGCTGAAGGAAATAGTTTTTTGTATAACAAAAGAGAACTTTTTAAAAAAGTGTCTGAAAAAAAATTGTTTAAATGAAACTTTGGCACGTCAAGAAAGTCATTCGTTCTTGGAGTCTCTACTGAACAAAGACTTCATTTTAATCATATTTTTGTTGTACTTATAACGTTATCGATTTGGGCTTGGAATCTTTTTCAATTTGCTGGGATTGATATTTGTGCATTTTAATTAATGGCAGCTTATATTTATGGCTATAAATAATTTGTCAGGTTGCCCGAGAGCTCAACTTTAATTTGAAAAGCGATAAATAAGAAGAGCGCCCACATGCGAGACGTTATAGGAAAAACTACAATAAGTACGCACACACACACACATAGACACGCATGCCGTAAAATAAAACACAAATGAAAGTGAAAAGAAAGTAAAGCAAGCAACAACAACAACAACAACAACAACAACTACAAAAAGTGCTGAACGCAGAAAAGTACAAATTGCCCACAAAATATAAAAACGAAGGCAGTGCCCAAAGGAAACCTAAGACTCCCCCTACAGCCCAATCCAAACTCCAACCCCCTCCCCTCCCCCCCCCCAGCCGCCGACTGCCAACCCGAATCCTAAAACCCAAGCGAAAGCCAACGAGAAAGGAACACAAAAAAAAGTTCAATTTACTACTTTTCACTTTAGCATCCGCTGCGGCGCCCGCTGCCTAATACGAAACACACGCACCCAAATAGCAGCATCAACAACAGCAACAACAGCAACAATGGCAACAATGGCAACAACAACAACTACAACTACAACTACAACTGCACGGCAACAACTATGAACACCCTCGTCTCAAAGGGCGACGGCGTCGTGAGTCTGAAATTGGAGAAGCTGCCCAATAACAACAACAACAACAACAATAACAACAGCAGCAGCAGGAGCAGAAGCAGCATCCTTGAACATCCTCGCACTTGGCAACCCCGCACTCGCTTCATGGCAAGTTTTGCCTTTTGCCTTTGCGTTAAATTTTTCTTTTTATTTTTGGAATTTTTCGATAGCCGCACACACACGAGTGTAGAGTGTGTACGCACGGTTGTGGCATGTTCACACACACACACACACACACACACACGACCACCAGCTACTCATTATACCCTGTATCATAAAGTGCAAAGAGAAACTTGGCTGAAAATATAAAATATTGAAAAACATTTAATTATAAATGAAATATATTTAATTAAATTATTCTCTTTATAGAAGTCTATTTAAATTTATTAAATGTTCTAGGGTATCCGATGGTCGCTTTTAGTCTTTTCACACGTTCGCTTTCTTTCCTTTAAGGTCAAGCCAGAATAAAATAAAAAGAAAGTTTTTTCTTCCTCCTTCTTTTTTTTTTTTTTGTTTTGATGAAAATTACAATTTTCTCTTATTTTTCTCTCAACTTTCATACAAATGTGCTGCCATCTTGTTGCTTGTTTCCTGCCTACTTCTTCATATGCCCCCCTCCCCCCCCGCCCCCCTCTCCCTTCTCCCCCTGGCTGACCATTACCTCAGCTGCTGCTACGCAACCATACATGTAGATAGGTTTATGTGTGTGTGTGTGTGTGTGTGCGTTTGTGTGTGTGGAGCTTGGGGCAGTTTTATGCTGTGTTTTCGGCTACACTCATCAACGCCCACTGGGTGTGTGTGTGTGTGTGTGTGCTTGTGTGTGTGCCTGTGTGTGTATCCAATTGAAGGGGAAAGCAGCCAAATCTCAAAACGCAACAAACTGAGCTAAGTCCCAGTTTAGTTTGATGGCTTTGGTTTCGGCTGCCTAACAGATTGGAAAGTGAAACTTGTGCGGCCGTACTTAATAAAATGCTGACGCTTCTCCCCATTCCCCATTCCCCATACTCCTTCTCTTCTTCTTCTTCGTCTTCTACTTCTGCTTTCGCTTGTAACCTGTAATCATATTCCGAGTGCAGTACTCTAACGATAGATCCATGTACATAGCTGAGATTGAAAGTATTATCATAAATGTATATTAAGCTGATTGGGACAAGGCAACGGCAGGATGAACTGGAAAGGACAGGTCTCCTTGGTGTGCTGTATATGTACTGCATATCCTGGCAGACAAATAAAAGTATGCTGAGTTGTACGTCAATTTAATAACCCATTTTATTTCAAATTAAAACATGCATAATAGTTTTCTGTTGTTTTTAAATATGTGGTAAAAAAAAAACAAAAAAAATGTAAAAAAATTTAGTTAAATTTATCAACAATAAACAGTATTTGAGATTATATTTATAGTAAATAATTAAGAGAGAGGATGAACTATGTTCGAAATGAAATATAAAAATCGATTTGGTTTTGGCAAATTTATTGGAGTTAAAAATCCGGGAGAAGTTATTTAAATGGATTTGGGAAGTTTTTTTTTTTTTTTAATGATTTTTGCCAAAGATTTAGCCATTTATGCATATGCATACATATTTAAAGCCAATATAATATTTTTTTTTGTAATATTTAGCTTAAAGTTTGCTTACATTTAATAACTATTGTTGTTCCTTTGAACAAAAAGAAAAATATAAAAAAGTATATAGAGAGAGAGAGAGAGAGAGAGAGAGAGAGAGAGAGAGAGAGAGAGAGAGAGAAAGAGAGAGAGAGAGATTATAGACAGCTATCATGCAGTGAGCGCAAGGATTATATTCCTTACTGTGCTCACGTTCGTCCTGGAGTTGAGCAACGGGATCTGCTCGACCAGCACTATTTGCTCCTTGCTCAATGAGCTGATCCTGTGGCGCCTGCTTTCTTTTGAGGGCAAGGGCGCAACCTGAGCCTTAATTCAAAATTTGTTGTTTGTCGCGTTTCGCTTTTTGTTGTCATCGCATAAATAAATTGTGAATATTTGGTTGCGTTTTTAAAACTCATTAGTGCAACATTTTTGAGCTCCTCTCGCCTGCTGCTTTCCTCCTCGCTTAGTGCGTGTCATTCGCGTCATTTATTTAAATTGCCACATTTTGGGTCTAATGTGCATTTGCCGTTGCCGAAGAAAAAAAAAAAAAAAGGAAATAATAATAATGCCTAAAATTTCCACCCTCGGTTGGAAAATGAGCATATAAAAAGAAACTAAAATATTTTCTCAAACAAAAATCCATAATAAGTTAAATTATTAAAGTTTGTTTTGTTGCCTTGTTGTTGTTGTTGTTGTTGTTGGCAGCTTGGCGTGCTCTGTGGGTTTTTGACACGACGACGCGCCAAGGACTAGCGAGCATTTGCCCCGCAACGGCCACACGCGAGTCTAGACTATCGCATACCCTGTAATATACTGCCTGCAAGTGCGATAAGCTGGCTATAAACAAGCACTTTGAGTTTATTTTCTATATGATTACTACTAATAAATAATACTAAAACATATATATGCTAATCTGGAGTTAAGGATCTGTTCTATTCAGTTGCCAAAATAAGCTTAAAAACTCATCTTTCAATAACTTAGAAACCATTTTTTTATGCGAGTTTTAATAATTGAATTTACCATTGTTTGGTAATACCCAAATGCCAGCAAGTCGTTTATACCCTGTAAGAAAATGCGCGCAGGGCGACGACATTCGAAAATGGTGCCAAAGCATATGGTGACAAAATTGTTGTCGTTGTTTGTGTTTGGCGCCGTTTGTCGTTGCCTCCGCCTGCACAATTTAATTGAGAGTCCAAATTATATACACAAACACACACACACACACACTCAAACACACACACACACACAGAAATGCTCGAAAGTGTAGCGTATATAGAGTATATTTGATTGGTGGCGCCGCATTAGTTATATATTTTTCGGGTCTGCTCTGTGTGTGGCATATAATTTGTAGTTGGCTGCGTGTGTGATTGTAAAATCGATTAAAAACTAATTTTCAAGTTGTAGTTCAGTTTTTGTTCTCCTTTTTTTTGAGTTAATGACCAGCCCTGTTAAGGCGGCACTTAGCCATGTCCAGCTCATTATGGCGTATCCCTAGAGAAAAAAAAGAGAGAGAGAGAGAGAGAGAGAGAGAGAGTGTGCCAAGTGTTGATGGGGCAAGCAATAAGCAAAGCAAACAGAACACAGCTTGAGTGACGCCCCTCGAATGTTTCTGTTGCTGTTGCTCTATACATATATTATATATACATATATATATATATATATATATATATAACATATTTCCTCCAAGTATTTGGCCAAATTATTAACAGCCTTTCATGTGTAAAAGTTTCTTCTTTCTTCTTGTCGGACGACAGGAAGCACATCAAACTATGGAACTGTCACACACACGCGCCAGCCACACCCCAAAGGCTGGCGAATTCCTTTTGCTTTTCCGCAACGCACAGCCTCCGGCAATGTTTCCCAATCGTGGCCCGAAACGGGCGCATTCTTTACAAAAAAAAAAAAATTATTGATAAGACATACTCACATGTAATACAAATATTGACATACTCTGATTTTCGCAGAGACTTCGCTGTTGCCGCTGCTACCCCCAAAAAAATATCTGCCACATTTGTGCTGTGGTGGTGGCGAATTTCCCAGTCACAAGTCAAACTTATTCGACTGCTCCGATTTATATATAGTACTCAAATATATATATATATATATACATGGCTTAGCTGAAAGCAAATGTCAAAACTTGAAAAGTTGGCCCGGACTAGACGAAAGCGGGTCTGTCTCGAGGGCCGTACAATCGGCTTAGAAGTTTCCACAAGTAAATTGACGCGGAAAATCAAAGAAAAAACCCCGAAGACCGTAATAAGTAGAGATGATGACACGTTCACTTTGCGTCGTCTTTTTTCCGTCATCTTCTTATTATTATTATTTTTTTTTCCATGAAAACAGTTTGTGATATTTGTTGTTTTTTTTGTTTTGTTATATTTAATGGTTTAAATTCATACAATATATATATGTATATGGTTGTATATATATTTAATATAATCATTAAAACACATACAATTTTTGATAAATGCTCGCTTACAATCAAATGACAAAAGGAGTTTAGGGAGGGGGGGACTTTGGGAAAGGGAAGTACGGGATAAGATGGAGAAATGGGTTGTTTTTTTTTTTTGCAGATTTTGGTACTGCTTTTGATTCTGGCTCTTGATCATAAATGTTGTTGCTCTCTTGTTTTGTTACACATTACATATATTATATAAATATAAATAATTACTTTTAAGTTTTTAGGGTTTTTTGTTTTTTTTTTTTGTTTTCACACATAGTTTTACATAATAACAAAGTTTTTTTTTTTCGAAGAGTAAAATGTTAAATATAATATATCTTTTTATATATGTATACTTGCCAATTGCAAAAAAAAAAATTGTTTTCGTTTTTGATTTTTCATATTTAATATAGGTTTTGATTTTCGCTCGTGAATTGTTTTTGATTTCATGCTCGTCTCCAACTTAACTCAACATCGTTTTAATAATAAATTTTCAATGCAATTTTGAATTTTTTTTTTTGCTTACAACTAAATTTTATTAAGAATTTTGATTTTGTTCTCGTTCATTTTTGTGTATGTTTTGTTTTTTATTTTTCGTTTTTGTTTTAGTGTTTTTTTGGGAGTTTTCTTAATGTCTAATAAAATGTTTTTGATTTTTTCTCCAGCTCTACAGAACGTTTGTATCTGCGGCCAAAAATTTTGATTTATGCTCATTTAAAGGTACGTTGCAAGTTCTTTGTAAAATTGTTTACTTATCCATTTACATATGTATATATGTATATATATGTATATATATAATATTTTTAATATTTGTTTGTCAATTTTGATTTGTGCGCTCTTTGTGTGCTACAACTAAAAACAAAAACCAAATTTATCTGAAATGTAATTGTGTTAAATGAAAACCAATAGATAAACCCGCCCAAGCCCAAAATATGCATATTGCTTCAATTGTAATAATAATGTCATTTCGCTTAATGGCTGCAACGCTTAAATTTCCATACAGAATTTGGCAAATGGCGCAGAATATATATATATGTATATATATAGAAATATATTTTGCCAAAATTCACATTGCACCCTTGGAAAATGTTCACGAGATCCATTGTGATGTCAAGTAAATTGCATTTTTCATTTTTCACATATACTTGCATTTATATTGCATTTCGGGCGCACACACACACAATCCCATACACACAGATTTTTAAACATGCAAATTGTGGCAGCACCCCCGGGTGGCAGCAACGTTAGTCGCGTCGCCCGCTGTTGCATGGGCAACTTTTTGGCAATTGTTTGCCGTAAAAATTGTTGGCCCAGGATTACGAGCACAATGCCAAAATGCCAGTCCATTATAAATTGCCATAAAAATTCAATAGAAAGTATAGGAAAAGCGAAAAAAAAAAAAGAAAAAAAGATCCAGGCACCCAGGCTGACAAGCTGGCAGGGCGCAGACAATTTGCATGGCTGGGAGATGAAGGAGAGGAGGGTGCACAATTGGCAGTCAACCTTACTTGAGGGTTGCAGGGTTGCTGTGGACAACCGTGGGCATTGAAATTGTACTCAATAGTTGTATCTTTAATTGCAGCGAGAGTATCGAATGTCCTGTGCGCAATCAATGAGATGAAATTTGCATGGACACGTGACAAATAATTAACGGAAAAGTCCGCAGGCACTGCGAGGGATAACTCCGATAACGTCGGTCAGTGCGGCCATACACTCAGCGAAAATTAGTTGACTTGTTTGCAATTGCAAGAACAATGATAGATCCAAGGATCTTGTAACAATTTGTGCGTGTGTTTGGTAAAATGAATACCTTTCCAATTTGTAGCAAAATTTCTCTGAGTGTATGCATTATTTAATCAATGGCCGTGCTGCTTGTAGATTTATTGATTTTATTTTAATACATTTTTTACTACCAGCAGTCGCAGCAGCTGCGCAATTTGAATTTTCCATGAAAAACACTCGGCTTGACCCTCACAACGGCTGCATTTGACCGTGCTGAGTTTTTCCTGTTTATATTTTCTATTTTTACATTATTATATTTTTTTTTTCGTTATCGCATTTCGGCTTTTGGTTCTTTTCACTAATCATTTGGAGGGTAATTTTTTATATTTTATATATTTTTTTTTTTAAGCAAATAGCCTAATCAGCGTTTGCGTGGGGGTTGAGCCGGAAGCGCAACGCACTTTTTTATGAGGGTGCCGTTAGCTATGCCCCGTGCCCCGTGCCGCATGGATCGTGCCTGTGGCATTGATAACACGCCGGAGCCGAGCTCCGAATCGGCGGCACAGCTGCTGCAGGCAAATTGTGGGGAAATGTATTTTAAAGAATTACATTAACATGTTTTCAACTGGGCCGCGCTTTGTTGACAAATTGCATTTGGAAAGTTCAATCAAATGTCAATTCAATAATTCATAAATCTGAAAGGCGTTCAACCGGCATAAAGAAGCGGCCCCTATCCCAGCAAACCCAACTCTCAGTTCTTTAAAATAAAGTAAAATAAAATAAAATAATATAAAATAAAAAAGGTCTACAATTGCGTGTGAGAGTCAATTGACGGCAATCAGTGACAGTTTTCTTTTTAAGGGCTGCGATAAGATTGAAGCGCCGTTATTTGGCATTGCGGTAAATAGTACTTAACACCCCGGGTCTCAAGTCTGGCACGCTTCGGGCTTGGGCAATTGGGAAAAAAAAACGAAACGATGAAAATAAATAAAGAAATTGTTTGTTTAACAAATACACGTGTTTATTAATATATACAATACAAAAAAAAATATATATATATATTTAATTAAATGAGCGAAAAAAAATTGTGTTTAATTGTAAATGAAAATTATAAGCTATATATGTTTATGTTTATTTTCGTTTGGTTTTTCTTTTAATAGTATTTTGTTGTCGTTGCTTTTATTTATAGTTTCGAACAACGACGCAATTTGCTAAAAGGCACGCAGCATTTTAAAAAACACACGTTTTTAAAAAATAAAATTAAAAATAGCAAAATTAACGTCGCTGCCTTACTCTGGCATATTTGATTTTTAGTTGACTTTTTTTAATGATTTATTGTTATTGATTTATACTTTATGCTATTTCGAAGGACTCGCTGTCCTCTCAGCCGCACACTCTTGTAAAGAACAAACGCCTTAAATACTACAAAAATAATATACAAAAATGCGCGCAAATCTGAAAAGTCAACTCGCCCTCTTTTTGTTTTTGTTTGTTCTGTTTTTGGTTGTGCTTGTATATGTTGACTATATGTATATATGTATGTATATATATATATATGTATGTATATATATCATCTATAAGGCGGGGGGTACACTGTAGTGGCCAGGCCACGCAGCTGGCTTTCCCCCCAACTTTTGACTAGATTGCGTTTGTGTTATTTTCATTTGCGACTAGCTTCGTTATTTTGGTCAGTTTTTGTTTTTGATTTTTGTGCGTTTTGTGGAATGCGTTTTCTTTGATTTCGTTTTTCTTGGAATGTTTCACTTACAATTAAAACTAAATAATAAATACTACTAACTAAGGGCTAACCAATATAAATTGTTGTGCTTCTTATGTCTGTGTGTGTGTGTTTGTGTGTTTGTGTGTATGGCATTTTGTGTTTTGTTTTTTTATTTGTTGAGGTAAATTCACTAAAAATTTCATTTACTTCTGCTCTAAAGATTTGCAGTATATTTGGTTTCTTTGTGGTTTATAAGCATAAATGTTTATATTGTTATATAAATTCATTTATTTAAATTATTGTTTTCAAGTCCGTCTGAGGTAGCATTTATATATGTTTCACTTGTTTTAACTTTCATTAAATTATCCAATATACTTTAAGTTTTTAATATTATTTATGTTTTTTGGTTTTTTATTTGGTATATAAAAAGTACTAATGTTCATTGTACTTTTGCCCTGAGTTGTTCGTGTTTGCCTGCTGCTGCTACAAAAAAAAAAAAAAAAAAAAACAAGTTCTTGACTGGCGCCATTTTCATTGAATCGCTTCTATATAGAACTACGTATAGCCCCTCTATAGGACTCTTGCTTTAATAATTTATTGCGCTCTATGTACAGTTAGAGAGTGTGTGTGAGTGTGTGTTTTGGCATAGGGTGTACTACATAGGGTGTACTAAATATGTGAAATTGCAAAAGGATAATTCACTTTTCAAAGAGGAAATTTGCTTTGTGGTAATCAAAATATTTAGTTGAAGTTACTTTTTTTATTATTAAGAGTTTAACTTGTTTTAAATGAAAAACTCCTGTGAAGAGAGCAGAGTTGAAAAAGTTGTTAACTGCTCGTAATTATCTACAGTGTTTTTAGTTAAAAATGTGTTTCTATGGAACTGTTCTGTATATAAGCACATCGTTCTTAAATCATTTTACTTAGCTCTACGCCTCGGCCTGCTTTTCATTTTTCATTTTTCTTTTTTAATTTTCTTAGTTTTGATTTCGTCTACTTTTTGCGAACTATTTCGCTTATTTTTGATTTTGAGCAAATTTGTGCATAAAATTTCTCTTATATGCTGAAGCTTGAAGGTGTACCTTTAGTTAGCACTTTAATATATATACATATATATATATATGTATGTATATATATATATATATATATATATATATATATATATGTGTGTATATTATACCTAAGCGCACCGAACCCAGCCATATACATATCATTTAAAATATGCTATTTTTTTTCCATTTTGGTTAAGCTGCATGGCTATGGCTACTACGATATATGTATGTATGTTTTTTTTTTGTTTTTGGTTATATGTATGTATGTATATATCCTTCGATTCGAACCGGCTCAGACGCCTAACCTCCAACCTGCCATTTCCTTCTCGCTCGCTCTCTTTGTGTCTCCCTCCCTCTAACATACCCATGCTTTGCGACTTATGTATTATGTACGTATTTAATTTTCCTTTTTTGACTAAGTTAGCTCGCTTCCCTTTCCGTTAATGGCTTTTAAAAATTACTATTACGCATAGGAACTTTGATATTAATCACTAGAGATATAGATATATGTATTGTTTGGTATGTTATGCAATGTTTATGTTTCTTTCATTATTCAATTCATTCATTTTTATACTTTATCGTTAATCGTTAATCGTTTATCGTTACTCGTTAATCGTTAATCGTTTATCGTTCATGTTATCGGTTAATTGAATTATAAAAAAATATGTTCTTCTTAGCACACAGTGTTGCCAGCTTAAACGGACTTGTTATTGTTTTGTTTAAAAAATGCTGCTTTCATTTTAAAGTTTCATATTTTGTTGTTTTTAGTTTCAGTTTGGGGTTCCATGTTATACACAAAACGCATTCTCTTGCACTATTTGCCACAGACATCTGACGACTCGTATAGGAGACCGCCAATGCTGTGGCCATAGCCTAAGTATTGTATATAAACTTTACTTTACTTTACTTTACTTTACTTTAATGAGCTCAACTAATATGCGCACTCAGTCTTTTGTAGTTCCACTATTTTGTCTTGTCTTCTTGTCGGTTAACGGGCTGGGGGTAGTGGGACAATAACTGCTAGCCAGCACTGTGACTGCAGCCATAGTTCGTTCGTAACTAAATGACACTGGCTTTATCAAAGGATTTTTGGATTTTCTTTAGCTGCTGCAATTAATTTTATTTCGTTTTTTTTTTTTTTTTTTAAATATCGCGACTAGCAGATAAATCCCTCAATTTAAGCTAGTGTCATCGAGCTGTGGTAAATGTTTCTAAAATCAAGAAAAAAAAAAAAGTTTGGTTGGTTTTAACTTACATACGCTGGCAACACTTTAGTGTTGGTTGTTCTTTTGATCTGTGTAACGTTAGCTGGCTTGGGCTTAGGCCGGCGTCAGCCGGAAGCTCAATGTGGTCGACTCCGAGGCGCGCACCCGCACCGGTAAATAGACGAGTGCCGGCGCGAACAGGCCCTCGGCGTCGGCGTCGGCCGGCGTCAGGTGGAAGGCCTGCATCTGGTAGGCCTCCTCGGCTTTGTCCGGCTGGGCGTAGCTGGCGGGCTTGCCGCTGCCGTTGGCCAGATCGCTGCACACCTCAAACGGCGAGGTGGCCGCCGAGCGTTGGGCATTCAGACCGTTCGGTGTGCCCGGCTTCGAGTTGTTGTTGCTGCTCCGGCGACGTGGCGATGGCGTTACGGCAATTGTCGCCGGCCCAGCGCCGTCCGAGTTGACCGCTGTGGGCGTGGCTGTCGGCGTCGCTGGCTTTGTGCTGTTGGTGGTCAGGTTCGTGGGCTCGTCGCGACTTGGCTTGGTCCTGGCCTTGCCCTGCACCAGGGCAAACGATCTGTCGCGATCGCTGCGCGGCGGCTCCGCCTCGGCGGCCACATGCGTCTCGCCGTCCCCACCATTATTAAGCAGCGCATGCGAGCGCTCGTGTATGAACAGGAATGCATAGTAGGGCGTGGTGAAGGGGCACAGCGAGCACTGGTATTCCTTGAAGCGTGGCGTCTGCTCGAACATGCCCGGCAGCGGCAGCGGCAGCGGCATGCCCTTGGGCAGCTGCATCTGGCCAAACAGCTGCTGCTGTGCGTTCTGCAGCGCCTGGGCCAGATTGTTGCCGGCCGAACCGGCGACTCCAGCGCTATTGCCGTTGGGTATCTTGAGCGTGGGACTGTTTGGCTTGCTGCCGGAATTGGCGCCAACGTTGGTTGGCGACTGTTCCAGTTCGCGCAGCTTCTCAACGCCGGCGGCGCCGTGTTCGTTCATCAGATGGGTGCGCAGCCATTTGGCGCTGCGGAACTGGCGAGCGCACAGCGGACACAGCTCGTTGCTGGCACTGGTGTCGCCGCTGGTGGGCAGTGGCGTCAAGTTAATCTCTGGCTCCAGCAGTTGCAGCTGTTGTTGCTGCTGCTGTTGCTGCTGTTGTTGCTGCTGCTGTTGCTGCTGTGCCTCGGCCTTGATGCCGTTCTGAGCGCTGCCACGCGGCTGTGGCAAGGGGGCACCGTCCTCGATGATGCCGTGCGTGTTGTGCTTGTGAACGCGCAGAAAGTATTTGCTGCAGAGCTCCTTGTTGCATATGTTGCAGACGACGCCGCCGATCTGGGCGCCGTTCTCGATCTCGATGCCGTGCATGCGCTGCATGTGCGTCTTCATGAAGTACTTGTTGCACAGCTCCTTGTTGCAGATCTCGCAGTAGCTAGAGGTCGGCGTTATGGTATATGCGGCACGTGGCGGCCCCGGCGCAGCGCCAGCTGCAACGCCGCCCGCGACAGTTGCACGCTCCGGCGTATAGAAGCCCTCGCGCAATGGACTGCCGCCGGGCAGGCGGCCCAGATGCACCTCGGCGATATGTTGCTTGAATTCCTGAGTTGTGGCAAAGTCACGCTCGCACTGCGGGCACCGCAGCTCGTTGGGCGTGGGCGTGGCTGCAGCTATGGGCGAACCAGAGCCGCCCACGGGAGATAGCTTTAAGGGCAACTGTTGCTGTTGCTGCTGCAACTGTTGCTGTTGCTGCTGTTGCTGGTAGAGCATGGGATGTCCCTCGGGCAGCAGCTGGCCAGCATGCTCGGCCATAAGATGCGCCCGCAGCGCATACTGATGCTCCAGCTCCCGGCCGCACAGATGACAGGGCAGCGGACGCTTGCCATTGAAATCGTTGAGCTGCTGCAGCATCGATTGCAGCTTCTGCAGATTCTGCAGTCCCATCACCGAGCTGTCCACTTTTTCGGTGGGCGACGTTTCATCGTACGGCTCCAGCTTGATGCGTTTGCTGGGCTGTTCCTCTGGCTGGGGCTCCTCATCCTGCGGGTTTTCCTGCTCGGGCAGCTGTTCCTGTTCGGCGGCAGCGGCCTTGGCCAGCATCAGATTGAGCGGCATAAACGGCCAGCCGGCGGTCATCAGCGGCAGCTCCTCCCCCTTGCCGCCTTGGGCCAGCTGCAGCTCCTCGGGCGGCACAAAGACGCCGTGGCGCTTCCACTTGTGCGTGCGCAGAAAATAACGATTGCCGTACTCCTTGCAGCACAGCTCGCAGAACGCCTCCGGCAGCAGGACGCCCAGGCGGCGCAGCTTGTCCGGCGCACCGTTGGCGTCGCGTGCCTGCTGCTGCAGCTGCGGCGGCAGCTTGCGCGGCGGCGGCGCAAAGGTCACCTCCTCCTGCTCCAGCGTGAAGTCCTCGCGAAAACCCTCCGGCAGCTGGTACGGCTTCGGTTCGCCCAACAATGCATCCGTTGCGCCGGGCTCCAGCTTGACGGGCGCCTGCGCTGTGGTTGGCTGCGCTGGCGACAATGAACGCGCTTGGGGCGTGGGCGAGGCGGTGGGCGTGGCCTGTTCGTGCTGCTTGGCGCGATGACGCCGCATGGCGAAGATGTTGGTGAAGCGCTTGGAGCAGATGTCGCAGTGCACCGCTGGCGGTGCCGGTGGTGTCAATTGTGGCTCGGGCTTTTGTGGCGGCGGCAGCTGCTGGAACATGGAAGTGGTGCTGCTGTTGCTGCCGCTGTTGCTTGCGTGGTTGTTGCTGCTGCTGTTGTTGTTCTGGTTGCTGTTGCTGTTGTTGCTGCTGCTATTATTATTGTTGTTGTTGTTGTTGTTGCTGTTGTTGTTGTTCATGTTGCTGATATTGTTGTTGGGCGTGGCCAAGTCGCCGGCGGGATCGAAGATGCCATGCTTGTTGGCCTTGTGCGTCTTGAGAAAGTATTTGTTGCAGAACTCCTTGTTGCACAGCTCGCAATAAGCCTCCGGATTGAAGATGCGCAACGGCGGCCGATTGAGTCCGTCCACGCCCCCAAAGCCGGGCATGCCCAGCAGCGGCCAGCCGAGCGCAGCTGCCTCCGCTGGAAATCCAAAGCCAGGCGGCATGCCAGGCAGTCCAGCCTGCTGCTGTTGATGCTGCTGCTGCTGTTGCTGTTGCTGCTGTTGCTGCTGGTGCTGGGCCATGGCCTGTAGCCAGTGTTCGTGTTCCTTGTTATTGTTGTTGGCGTGACCATTGGCCAGCTCCAGCTGTTGCTGCTGCTGCTGCTGCTGCTGCTGTAGTTGTTGCTGCTGCTGCAGCTCCAGCTGGCTGGGACTGTCAGCGCGTTCGAGCTTAACTTTAATGGAGGACAACAAATCCATTGGCCCTTCGGGCGCCAGCTGTTGCTGCTGCTGCGACGACAACTGTTGCTGTTGATGGTCCTGCAACATGTGCAGACTGAGCTTGAATTCTGTTTCGAAGTTCTCGCCGCACTGCTTGCAGTAGGTCTGATAGGGATTCATGAGGGATTGCTGCTGCTGTTGTTGCTGTTGCTGCTTCTCCTCTGCTTCTGATATGTCTTCGGGCTGCAGCTTTTGCTGCTGCAGCAGCTCGAATGTCTCTTTTAGCTTCTCAATGGACTTGGGCAGCAGCATTTTCGACAGCTTCTCCTCGTAATCGACCACCGCATTGGCAGCTGGCTGCTCCGCAGCTGCCTCGGTCGCCTCGCTCAGATTGAGCGCCTCGAGACGGATGGGATTGTGCTGCTTGCGTCGCTTCTTGGCCGCATCGCTGAGCGCTTCCAGCAGCTGCAGCTGCATGGCTGCTGCATTTGCCGCCGCCGCTGCCATCGCGGCCATTGCCGTTGGATCCAAAGCGGCGTCGCCGTCCGCCTCGCTGTCCTCCTGCTCCTGGCAATCCCCTTCGGTCGCGACTCCTGCTGCCTCGTTCTCTGGCTCAGTTGTGTTGCTTCCCGTGGCGCTCAGCTGCGGCTTTGACTCCGTGTCCGTGCCCAAGTGTCGAGTGGGTGACAAAGTTGCGTTTGTTGTGCTTGTTGCTGCTGCTGTGGCTTCATGTGGCTGCAATGTGTGACTGTTGTTGTTGCTGTTGCTGTTGCTGTTGTTGCTGTTGCTGTTGCTGCTGCTGTTGTTGTTGTTGTTGTTGTTGCTGTTGTTGCTGCTGCTGCCGCCGCCGCGATTTGTGTTGAGTGTGGATGAGTTGGAGACATCGGAGAGCGCTGTGTCCTCGCTGCTCAGATCCGGCGGTGGGGTGGCATATATGGATGCGGCCATTTTGGATGAAATTACTGTATAAAATAAAGTACAACAACAATGAGAAATAGTTGTAGTAGTAGTAGAAGAAGAAGAAGCAGAAGAACGAATAAGAGCAATGCTTTAATTAAAGAAGCCCCTAACTAATTGGGTGTCTAAAGTTGCGGGAAGCTTAAGCATGCCAGCTGAATACGTGGAATAAAATGGGGTTTTATTTGGGTTTAGCTATAACTGAGGGGGGTTTTTTTCTTCTTTTTTTTTTTGTGTTTGTGTGGGTCACATGTGCTCAGGGGGGGGTTGGGTTGGGTAGCCGACGGTATGAATAGCTTGAGGCTTAAATCGTGTTAAGCTCCTCCCTATTGCTCCGCCCGCTTATGTACTAAACTTCCATTCAATTTTATTTCTATTTGCCGCAAAAGTATGTTGCCAAAAATGTTGTACCTACCAACACACACACACACACTAACACACACACACACGCACAGCTGGCTTACAACATTTTGTGTCTCATTTCCTTATGCGCTTAATTTCATTTTTCTTCTGCTTTTGCTTTGCGCTCGGTAATTTTTTTTCTTCTTCCTCTACTTTCTCCACAGCACTTTTTCATTTTTGTGCAAATTCTATGAAAAATTTTTCCATTATGTACACAAATACATGCTCGCATCTCACACACACATACACACGTATATATTCGTGTATAGTATATGGAAAAGTTTTTGTGTGCCCACTATGCGCCCAGCTGCCACCCACAGCCACAGCTACACACATCAACAAAAAAACACACACACACACACACACACACATACACAAACACAAACACTTGCAACCCCATTGCCGCACACGAAAATTTATACAAAGTCATCCGATTTAAGGAATACAAATTTTGCTTATTTTGTGCGGCGAGCACACACAAACTTTTTCTCCACTCTGCCCCGGCCAGCCCAGCCACCCATCCATCCACAACATCACACACACACACACACTAACACCCACACACACACACACATAGAGCCGCCCACTGTAATATTTGCCAACCAGACCCCGCCCCCCCTCTGACACCATCACTTGAACTGCGCATAAAACTTATAGCACAAGGGGTGGGGAAAAAAAAATGGATTCCCAAGAAAGCAAAAGGGAGCCGGCAACCAGACGAAGACGGCCCCCCCCCCCCCCCCCCCTTCCCACCCACCCGAAGAAAAGTGGGAGGCGATGTGGTGTGTTAGTAAGGCGCAAGGAGCGGAGGACGAACAGGCAGCACAGGCTGGCTGCCTGGCAACCGTGTGGCAAGGGGCCAAGGCAAAGGCAAAAATGTCGAAAATAAACCCAAAAACACAAAAAAAAAAAAAAAAAAAAAAAAAATAATTTTTTTTTCCCTATTTTCTCGACGCGCAGGCAGAAGAAAAATATTCTCAACTATGCTGCAGACATAAATTAAGTTTCCATGGTTGGAAATTGGTTCCCTCGTAGATTTTGTTGCTGTTGTTGACTTTGCTTTTATACAATTTCTGCAATGAAGGCAACCCCACCCAACCCAACCCACCCACCCACAGCTGCCGTCCACTTTGGTACTTTGAGGAGTTAAGCAAAAATGCCTGCCAGGATGTGAGCCATTTCTATGCGTGTGTGTGTGTGTGTGTGTGTGTGTGCGTGTGGTTGGGATTTTTATAAAGCCTAAGGTAGTTTGATGTTATTTTATTTGATTTTCTTTTTTCTACTATTTATTTTTTTCGGCCAGCTCTTCGTCTAGTTAAATGAAAATGGGCCTGGCTCTTGACTATATATCAAACTGAGAAGCGATGCCCAACAAACCGCGACTAATTGGCAAACATAATAATGTGCTAGCCATATACAAGATACTATATATATATAAGGTTTATATATATTTACATATAGAAGAGTTTAACCTCTTAGCAGGCACTTTACAACACGTACTCATTAATTGTTTGCTTGGCTTTAGCTGCTTTAGCTGAATGGAGCTTATTAAGTTTATGTGTTTCTGCTTATGTTATTATTATTTTTTTTTTAAATTTCCGCTTAGTTTTCACTTTCACTTTCGTTCAGTTCGCGCTGTTGATTGAGTCGGTGGCGCATGCGCACTTCGCTGCTGCTCGTGTCCTGCCAAGTGGCTCGCTCGTTTTCAACTGCCGCATGACGCAGCGGAAACACACAAAAAAAAACTAGAAACTGTCAAATCGCAGTTACAAGCGCAAAATCAAAACAGCAATAACATTGATACTAAAATCACACACACACACACACACACAGACAGATATGAAAATGTTTCAATGCACACCCCGCAGCACATTAAATAGTTTCCCTACACAGATAGCGACCCACAGTATTTTTTCCTCCCAAAAAACCTCAATAAAACACCCCAAAATATCAAAAATCAAATAATTTCCCTTAAAAAAAAAAATACACACACACACACACACAAACATACAGCGACAACGCGAGCGTCGCTGCTCGGAAAACCATTATTGCTCCGCCCCTTTTTTTCAACTTTTCACTAACCACCACACACACACACACACTTACACACTTACACACTTACACTTACACATACACACAGCGCGCTATGTTGACTTTTTTCCGTGCTCGTGCCAATTTATCATTGTTCGATAGTTTTTCAATTTGTTTTCCCAGCTACTGTTGTTCTATTCGTTGTTGTAGTTGTTGCTATCGTTGTTATTGGCGCAAGGCGCAGTTACATAGACTCTCTGTTATTCTAATGTATTCAACATTTGTGACTTTGTCGCGACTTTTCGTAGGGTGCGCCCAATCGGGGCTTTGATGGTTTGAGATTTTCGTTTTCTTTTCGCTTTTTGGGCATTCTTGAGTCGCCTGCCTGTATTCATTCCAATGCTCATTGTATTCATATCGCAAAGTGAGTGCATTTGACAAGCCCCATTCAAACAGTTGTTCGTTCGGTCGACTCTTCAAATTGGTTTGTCTGCAGTTGCGAACCGGATCTGATTGCAGCAATTGCGACCCTCTTATGCGTAATCTTGCCAAACACACACATCTCACTTAAATACACACTTAAATAATTGCCGTCTTGTGGTAAAAAGGTCTCAAAGACAGGGGTGAGAAATCTCTGATCTCGTTTATCTGTTGCAGCTATCAATTGAGCTGTGAGTTTCGCGGTGGTTGTCAATTAGGAACTGAATGTTTCCTAATAACTTGTTATAAAGGGGATTATATACATATATATGTACTATATTAAAAAGGCGTTTGTGGTAAAGTATTTAAATTAGGGACAGGTTTACAGAGCGTAAGCTGTATTTGTAAATAATTATAATTCAAACATGGCGTTAAAATCCCGAATAAGTTTAGAGTAATAGAATAGAACATAGGCTTCCAAAAAAAAAGTGGGATATGATCACAACACCTTGTTGCTCTCATAAGAGGGTCAAAATAAATGTGTACATATTGAAAAAGACTTGCTTTTAAATATATATAATAAGGGACAATCATAGAAAATTGCGTTAAATTATTTGCATTATAATAATAATAATAATTGATATGATTAAAGTTGAATCATTCAACATCTAGTATACATATATCCAATATGTATACCATATAGTATATACTCCCCTGACATATCTAACGCAATGTTTGTGTTTTATTTATTTTTTTCTTACGCATTGATAGATTGATTTTGACTTTACAAGATGCTCGCATGTGGGCAAATGTGTGTCTCTCATCTGTATATGTATGTGTGTGATTGCCACCCCTTTTTTTCTACAGCAACCCCACGCCCCCACATGACTGGACTGAACGAAAAGTGAAAGTGACTTGCCAGGTTTGTGTCTCTGTCTCTCTGTCCGCACGTCTCTCGCATTGTTTGTCTCTCTATCTGTTGGCCTGCCATGTCCAATACTCGCGCTGCCTTTGAGTTTCTGGCCATGCGCAGTGTGGCCCCATCCCCCTTCCCCTCCCCCCCAGGCCAACCAAGTCAACCGCTTGGCTCTCTCGCACGCGCTCTCGCTCGGCACCGGCTACGTGGAGTCATATGTGAGCATGTGTGCGTGAAAAGTCCAAATCGCCGGTTGAACGAACCAGGCGAACAAAATAACCCAACAGCAACAGCATTGGTAAATCATTGGGTGGGGAGGGGGGGGGGGAGCTAAGCCAACTGGGAGAGTGTTGCATGGAGAGCGTGTTGCGTGGAGCAGGCGTTCCATTTGTCTGGCCACGTCTAGTGGTCAAGGTTTGCTATTGACTTTCACTTTTCACATGTCGGCATTTCCCCCCTGTTCCCCCTGTTTCCCCTGTCCGTCTGTCCAGCCCAGTGACGTTGCGGTTGCCATCGCACTCGCAGTACAGCCGATGCCGGCACTTTCACTTTCGCTTTCGCATTTACACACACGCACACACACACACACACACAATAGGCATTCGAGGGCGTCTGTGTGTGTGTGTGGGTTTGTCAGGGTATTGGGTCAAGCTCTAATAGGCGCATGTCTGTTGCTGGACACTCCACGTGTGCACTCGAAACGTAAACAAACACGAGCCCCATTAAAAAAGGTTACAACTTGAAAGCTTTTTTTTTTGGGACACGTAATTATGGCTACTACGGGTGTCAACTGTCAACCGCCCCGACAGTTGGCCAGGCCTAAACAATCATTATGGAATTTAAAACCGCTGAACCACTGAAACGCCTCCCTCATGCAAATGAAAATGTTCAGAATAATTACGAATTGAAATTATTTTTGGGCGCTGAGTGCGTGCACCTTTTGACGAGTTGCTGTCACAGAAAATGATTGATATATTAAACATACATATATGGTATATGGTATATGTGTATATGTGTATATGTGTATGGCCGTGACCATGCTTAAGCCCCGGACGCGCATATGCCACAGTTTATATGACACCCCCGCCCAGCTGCAAATGCAATTAATATTTGGTTGAAAATCAAATTGAAATTATTTCTGTGACTCAAAAACAACCCCCGGCAAAGTGCTGATGTGTGTTTGGGTTTTAAACTGTTGGAGGGGAAGGGTGGGGGCAGGGGCGGAGGCGGGGTTACAAGTTGGTCGGCTTGATGGATTTTTGGAAGTGTGTGCGACAAATTGATTTTAGAGTTGAGCTAGTTGCGGTTGTTATTGTTGATGTTGTTTTAGTGCTCGTTGATCGAATGACGTATTGATTTGGGTTTGAAATAAAGTTAAATAAGATTGCTGCATTTGGGAACTGAGTTAATAAAACAGTTTCATTGACTAAAAATCTGGCGACTTTCGTTGGACACTTTTCTATGCTCTAGTTAAGTTTTTATATAATAGATTCAATGATTAAAGAATTCCTTGAAAATTCATTATACAACGCGCTCGTAATGGAAACTATTATTTGTAGATTAGGAACGGCACGTGGGTGTCACAAATAATACACACACCAGCAGGCCTGTACATAAATACAAGTACAGAAACCGTTATAGAACACCCCCAACAAATTAATGTACAATGTTCTTAACAGTTGACTTGGTAGCTGAATTTCCAACATTTCTGCTTAGCTTGTGCTCATTAGTAAGAAATCTCATTAGAAACTAATGAAGGTACGTTGGCAAGAACAACATCCACACACACACACACGCATAAACTCACTAATACTGGCAATCATTTAGTATTCGCCTTTGGCTCGTTAAGTTAAATTTTTATACATATATATATATTTTTATGTTTCTTTTTTTTTCTCATATTTACTTGGGCATCTCAGTGTCGATTGGAGAATATGGCGGACAGAGTGAAAAATTAATTTCCCAAGCATATTTGCTGGGCCGTTCGAATGTATTGAAAAGGGAAAGTCAATGAAAGCAACTATTTCCATCTCGTTCATGCACTAAATTTTTTCTATCAAATATTATTTGTACAATAAACTAAAATGAGTGACTGTATGTGTGTGTGTGTGTATATTCCATCCCCTGAGCACATTCATATATGATTGTGTGTGTGAGGGCATGATAAAATAAAAATACGAAAAATGTGGAAAAAATACAAGAAAAATTAATAATGAAACACACACACACAGGCACAGAGACAAGGACAAGCAGTGTGTGTATATATGTATGTGCATGTGTGTGTGTGTGTGTGTACATAAGCCATTTACAAGAGTATGTGTGTGTGCTTGTGTGTGCTGGTTATTTTGGAAAGGGGCGGCACAAATAATAATCATTTTTATAATAATGCAAGTGTATCTGACCGAACCAACTCAACGCCAAGTTTTTGCGTAATGTGTGTATGTGTGTGTGTGTGTTTAGGGGGGGGGGGGGGGGGGGGGGGGAAGGAATGTGCGGGGGGGCGGTAAATGGATAGCCAGCCAACGATCGTCATTATCGTCATCGGCATCGTTATCTCGCACACCAAACACCCCCCGAAAAGTATGCAGCAAATACTTTCGAGCGCACAAGAAAAATCTATCGCAGAAATTTTCACAAACTATACGAAAAATAACCAACAACAGCAACAACAACACAAATTCCATAAATTTGTGCTATGCTTTCGTCCTCGTTTTCACACACACACACACACACATCGGGTGGAAGTTTGCAATTTTATCATAAGAACACACACACCCGCACACACCCGCACACACACATACATACTTCCCCCCGTTCCTGTTGCCGGCATGCAGCGACTTTATGAAACCATCAAATTATTTTCTTTTCCATTTCTGACACTCAAAAGAAACGCAGAAAGAACGCCGAAGAAGGAGAACAAAAAGGGAATTACATGCTACGGCGTAAAAGTTGCCGGAATGAGGCAAAAATATTATTTTCCAGTTACACTCGGCTTCGTCTCGGTCGCCATGGCACATCCTTTACATTATTATTATTTTGTTTTCTTTCCTTTCTCTGGCCATGCTGCTGCCTCAAAGTTTTTGCGACCGACCCCTTCACCTCCGACTGCCAGCCCCCCCGTAAACCCATCTTAATGCCTGCGGGTTACTTTTTGCAGCTTTCTCTCTGTGTGTGTGTCTCAATGTGTGCGTGTGTGTGTGCAGCTACTTCGTCTTATTCGAGTACGAAATTTTTATGAGAAAATGCCTGCCAGCTCTACTGCTGGTGCTTGAAGTATGTGTTTGTGTGTGTTTGTGAGCACCCAGTTGGACATGACTGAATGAAGAATGTACTTCTCACCGTCTGCATTATACCACATCCTATGTTAATGTAGTAAAAACAAACACATTTTAAAACAACAACAGAATTCCCATTTATGCAATTTTACACAGACCTTTCTTGGGCAGTGGCATTATTAAAAGGCATGCCAAGAGTACGTTAAGAAAGAGAAGAAACTTTGTTTATTATTTATGCGGTCATTTGGTTTTAATTCTTATTGCCTAAAGAAGAGCACCTCTTTTATTTACAATAAAAAAAAACAGGGTCTGTCTCTCACTCGGTGGCCGGATCCAACTGGGATGTCTGTGTGTGGGTTAGCCAAGTTATAAGCCTCAACTGTGCTGTATATCAAAATATTTAAAAGCAAATACAATATTGGTGGGGTAAAAGGCACTTGGGGAAATGGGCTGGCCATAATAGAAAAACACTTAAGCAGCCGCCCAGTGGACGACTGGGGGCGGGACAGAGGCAATGGCTGCCTGGCGCCTGGGTCTATGCTATGCGAAATATCAAAAGGCATAGAAAATGTAAAAATATTAATAATGAGCCAAGCGACGCAAGCGGCGCTGAGCACGGCCAAAGGCAACGGAATATATATGTATATATAACGCAAAATGAGAATGTGGCGGAAAAATTGTGGAAAATTTATTGATTTTGACTTTGAGAAGCAGGAGAGGGAAACGAAAACCAAAAAAAAAAAAGTAAAATAAAAATAAAATGAATGCTTCAACAGCACATGCTATAAATGATTGGCTGACTGTTTATCAGTCTCATGTATATAGATGGACACATACACACACATACAAATATACATATATATGTACATATATGCATTATAACAAAATTGATTTCGATCTTATCGGGCTTATCGTTGAAATTTTTATACTTTTATTGGCGTTCGCATTAAAAATACTTAATCTCACAGCGTAGTTATTATGAAAACCCACCCCTAGCCAACGGACAACGCATTTTTTGGGGAGCAGGGAGTTGGGGGTCGACGAGTTGCTCTTTAATAATGTCCATATCGAAATTTTACTTTATCGCGATTTTTCGTTAGCTGCCTTTTTTTTTAGTGTGCGCCCGTTTGGTCGCTCATAATATTATTATTATTTTTACGTTATTAGCACCCGTAGGGCGCTCGTGTCGTATGCGTAATGCGCGATAAAATGCGCGTCGCAGTGTATGCGAGTGTGTCTGTGTGTGTGTCTCTGTGTGTGTGTGTGTAAGTGACTGTCAGCTAATGAGACTTTTTAATAAATTGCCCCTCCATTTTTAGTACAATTTTCATTATTAATAAAAGTTTATGACATATATATCAGCTGTATGCGCTTGGCGCTTTTGTTTAATAAAACAACCAGGATTTTTTTTGGTTGAGGTGAACTGATAAATACCCTGTAATAAGCCGGTAAGGTTATGTGCGAATTCAGACCTTTAAGCTTAAGCTGGTTACAGCCTTTATCGGTGCTTCGCAGCTTTTAATATTATCTTATGGATATTATTATAAGAAAAAAAATTTTTTTATTCCCCTTCCCCAAAGACAAAATTGTTAAAAAATAAAAATCCCCCCCCCCCCCCCCCCCCCCCCCGGCCTTGCACACGTATTCAACAGCCCTTTTAAATCAGTTTGATTATTACAGGGTACAAAAAAAAGCAAGCACACAAAATTTATTAGACCAATTAAATTTCATAAGTTGCCATAGGTATGTGTTGTGTGTGTGTGTGTGTGTGTGTGCGGGTTTGAATGTGTGTTTGTGTGTGCGTCACGGCGACGTCAAAGTACGATGTGCATTAAAGCGCCCAAAAGTAGATAGCTAATAAATGGAAATAATTATGAATTTAGAATTTATGGCCAAGAAACCCTTTAAAACGACTGAAAAGAATTTTTCTGCACATTTTTGATAATAAGAAAAAAGGAGAGGGTGCTCAGTGTGATCTTGTATTGTAAATAATTTTAAGGATAAACGCAATGCGATGTCCTTTCAATCCACAACATAAGAAACTTGAACCGGCTTAGGGACATCCTTAATAAATCAAACTTTCTTCGTCAATAAATAAAAAAAATTGTAGTTAAGCATATAAATACTTTTTTTTTGGAACTTAGACTTATATTTGGAATTATATTTAAACTTTCCATGTGTAGTTCTAAAAGCATGCAATATATTTTGGTAATATTCAAAGGGCGGTATAAATATTATATGCATATCTACTTCTCTATTAAGTTATATATACATATATATGAAGAGTAGGTTATGCTGTGAGTTAATTTTTTTAAAACGATTTTAAACCAATTTTAGTGTAATATCCATTTAATAATTTTAATTTTATTTATTAGTGTTTATTGAAAAAAAATTAACGACACTTTCATTCATAGCTAAGGTACGTTGTGTATATAAGCATTAAGCAGTACAGTTCTCTTTAATAATTGTCAATTTGAATAGCCAATTTGTTTAATTTTAAATAAGTCTTTTAACTAGCATTGCCAATAAATTTGTTTTCAACTTTTATTATTTAAAAATTTTCATTTCCAATTTAGTTTGAAGCAAGCAAATTTGAATAGCGCACTAATATAACTAATATTGTTACTGTATTTTAATTGCAGATCTCGTATACTCATATTTAGATTAGGTTGATTTTGTAGGCTTTGGCTTGGACTCACAGTGTCTCTAGTCAGAGAGCGCACCTTAATCCTACGTGTAAACTTATATGAAAAAAATAGCGCAATGTTACGAGCTTTGTGTGGCTGATCGGGCTGATTAACGGCATTATGTTAAAAAAAAATACGTCCGAAAACTCATAACTTGCGGGCAATAAAATTTGCAACATTTTACGTATTTTTTTCTTTTTTACTCTTTTTGTTATTTATGACTTTTAGCTTGGTTTGTTTTTTTTTTTAAATTTTTTTGTTTTCACTTTAATATTCAAGAATTTATGCACTTGCTTGGCCCAGCACTTTAAAAGTGTTACTTGGCTAATTCAAATCCTGCGACTTGACACGTTTTATCTTTGCTTTATTTTAAAACACAAACGGCCACTGAGATTGGCTTTCTTTAAATATTTCATATTCGTGTTTGGCTTGCTGTTGCTTCTAGTTGTTGTTGTTGTTGTTGTTATTATTGTTGTTGTTGTTGTTGTTGAAACTTACAGAACTTGTACAGGGCGTTTCACTTATTTATCATACCGACAAGTCTAGCACGCCGTTGTGGTGGCCACGCGCGGCTACTTCTGCACCACGTACGCGTTTTCTGTAGACTGAATTGGGTTCGCTTGTTTTTCTTGTCAGCTTTTCCATTTGGCAGCCTGTCGCCGCGTTTGCCCTAAAGGATGCACAAACTCCCACACAAAATAGAGAGAGAGAGAGACTGAGTGAGAGAGAGAGCGAGCGAGAGAGAGATTTAGAGCGCCAGTCAGTGCACGAGAGAACCGAAGGCAAACCACCACCAGCACGCACCACCGCCACCACCACCATCAATACCAATACCAATACCACCATCTAGTACATCCCCAACGACTACTCGAACGGATAACGACGCTCTGTTGCTATTTTGTTTACTTTCGTTGCGGGGGCGTTCGGCTGAAGTAGGCGTGTGCTGGCCAAAAACATGTGTTAACATAGTGTACTCTATAGTTTCAATATTACAGGGTATTACAGGTGACTACTGAGTGTCACAATGCTGCCGGCTACTGCGATTTTTAATGAATTTTTATATTTGCATTGCTGAAGTGCACCTGGCATAGATGTATGTACATATGTCAATAACTATATGTATTTATAAAGCGCGCCCACTTGATGGATTCGCCAGCACACACACTTACACACACCTACACACACGCTAGATGTGACACCCTCTGAGCTGAAGACATGCGCGGTCGCTGTGACGCTCAGAGAGTTAGTTCGTTTGACCACTCCACAGTTTTTTAATATACTTTATCAACATGTCGCAGTCTCTGATAAAACAATCATCGTTTATGGTGCAACACGCTCAAACACACACACACACACACACACATACGCGTGTCGCACAGCATGATTGAGATATTGGCCCCCCACCCCAACTAGCGGGGGTGGTTAATATAAGCCGCATTACTTAAACTAAGTTAGGTCCTGTGACACAAGCCAAACTGGGTTAAATTCAAATGCGAAACCCGCCCAAAAATTGGATAATGATTTTTGAACAACTTCCCAATTGCCACCAATACCAGTGGAAATGCAAATGCGTATGCGTAACCTGCGCTTAGCGTGCGGCTCGTTAAAGCCGCCCAACCACCCTTTCGACCCTCCGCAGTCGCTTGGGCCCAAATATACGCCGGATGTGACATGGCATAGTTTTCGCATTTCTTTTAAACTATAAACAAAACTAAAAACGCGAGCTAAAACCAAACAATATGTAAATGTTGAAGCCTAACTTAAAAATACCCTGTTAAATATTAATGCTAGGATAAAATATATAATCTCACGCTAATATCAAATCTAAAATATATAATTTGGTAATCTTGTGATTTTAACTAAGGCTTGCCATTTAAAATAAATTAAATTGATACATATTATTAAGTTTAAATACAAATGCTTTATTAACTATATCTTGGTGATATAGCTTGCGCTTGAAATATATTTAAATATTCTTAATCTAATAGAGTAGTAGCAAATGTTTTAAATTGTATATAAACATGTACTTGATTATTGCCATTAGAGCTAAAGCTCGAAGCGTATACTACATATTTGAACACAATTTAATCAAGGCAGTCCTTTACATTATTTTCTTAACAGGGTATACGAGAAGTAAAATCAAATATGCGCTTAACACGAAATATTCAAATTTTTTTTTTTGTGTGTTTGCTTGTTTCCTATTTTATTTGATTTTTTATATGCTATATAATTCTGCGTCTAGGCCAAATATGCTAAGCGACTTTTCAATAACAATCGCTGTGGAGTCGTTTATTTCTCGCCCTTGCTGCTGTTGGAACTTTTGCGCTGGCGGTGCTGTAAAAGTTCCTGATATTGCTCTATAGAGCCATCCTCGTGCTTTGAGGTAAACTGCTGCTGTTGCTGCTGCTGTAACGCCTTCTCGTCGTCGGCGGCCTTTGAGTCGTTGCGCTTCTGCGCGCGATTCGTTTTCTTGATTTTATCACGCACACGTTTGCCCAGTCGCGAGGCGGCAAGCACCTGGCTAACCTTGGAGCTCTTTAGGTAGCGGGTACGCCAGGATTGCTAATAGGTGTGGAATGTTTTAGTTTAAACTATTGTATGAGTGTTATTGTAAATGCATGTATACCTCAGAGTTGGTTTCCTGCAGCTTTTCGTGATCATCATCGCTGGTGTTTAACGATATGACATCGTTGTCCTCCTCATCGGGCTCGGCTAGTTTTTCGGGCGCTTCACTTTTGACTTTCACTGCTGGCTCATCTTCTACTGTGGCCAGCTCCTCAATCATTTCCAGATCACCGCCTATCGAAATAACATCGTCGTTCTGATCCTCGTCGTCTACTATAGCTATGGACAGCGGCTGCTCAACGTCGTTGACAGTTGGCTGGCTTAATTCAACAGCTTCTGTGACAACTTCCTCAGCAACAGCTTCTTTTTCGCTTGGGGTATCAGCTGGTTCCACGGCTACTTCTTTAACAGCTTCAATCACCACTGGATGCACTTCCTCAAGCTTACTTGTGGTTGGAGGTTCCGTTTCGGTTTCACTATCATCTCTAACTTCGCCTTCTTCGGGCTCGCTTTCCTCAGCAGGAGTTGGAGCCGGAGTCGGAGCCGGAGCTGGTGCAGAAATTGGCGCTGGCTGCACTTCGGCTACAGTTGCTGCCCTTTGCTGCGTTGGCGCCTGATTGCTTTCATCGTCAGTGCTGTCACTTATGAGCAGGGTTTCCGGCTCGGCTGGAATGGGTATTACATCTGGTGAGGCCGAACGGGATTTTGATTGCTCTCTAACCGGTTCCGGCTTTGATTTGTCCGTAGCTGTAACATTGCTATCGACCAGCATTTCCGGTGACTTGGTAGATATGCGATAATTGCGCTTTAGCTTAATCCTCTTTTGCGGAACTGGAACCTCTTTTTGATTGCTACCATTGGATTGTGGCTGTGCCTGCACCCTGTTAACCACTTTGCTTGTAGCAGCTTCGTTGGACTTTCGCTTGCTTGAATTGGAGCTCTTGTGACTGCGCCTGTCCTTGCCGCCCTCCTTGTTTGGTTGTCTTTTAGTCGTCTGTTCGTCGTCATCTGATTTCACCTCGATCTTTGTTATGGGCTCCATGGCTAGCTGGGAGCGTATGGCCCGCGCACGCGCCTGCAGCTCGAGCAGCTCTAGAACACTGATTTGTCCAGACGCTGGATCACATGATGATTTGATAAATAGAAAATTGTGAACATACTCAGAATTAGTTAAAGTAGGCAGTTGTTTACATTCAGTACTTGCTTAGTATTTATTTCAACTTACGTTCCTTATTTTCATTGGTTTTATCGGCTCTTTTAGCGCTTGATTTCCGCAATTTCTTAGCTGAAAACAAATTTTCAAATTTAAGCAAAAGCACACAGTAAAATTAAATTGACTGCACGACATGGCTGCAACGGGTGAAGTGGACAATGTGAGCCTGACGAACTCTGAACAGGACGAGCAACAGCCGGCAATCGATCCAGATCCTGAAAAGTTCACCGTACGCCTGAACGGACAAAAGGACTTGGAGCAAAGACTGCGCGACTTTAAGGCTGCATGCGATGCTCACGAGAAGCACGCACGCAAGCGCAGAAGGCGGCGATATTATCATATGGGCCTGCTGGCCAAGGTGGTCATGGAGACGACGCACGAAGAGCTGCGTCGCATGCTCGAGCATGGCACCTACACATTTCACGTCGACATGGTGGCATTCAAGCCCGACGAGCTGGACATCATACTGGAGACTCTTAACATTGCTATTGCAGCACACACTGACGAACGGGAACTGCGCACAGCTACCGGGCTGGCGATTGAGATAAACGGCGACTGTTGTCGCGTGGGTCGCTTGCGAAACAACTGCACCACAATGCTGGCACGCGGCGCAGTGGTCACGCTAACCACAAATCCGGCATATCGCTATGCTGGCTTTCGGGAGATCGTCTACGTGATCAATTTACGTGCCTACCTCAGCTCGATACGGCTGAACGATGTTCTCTTAATTGGACGGGAGGTGCGCTGTCGTGTGGTCAAAACGCTTAATGAGGCTCTGGCTGTTTTGATCATCGACGCGGGTCTGTTGTCCTCGTACGACTTCATTGAGCTGCCGCGTCAATGTCACGCGTTGGCCCCCGATACGTACCCGGATCTGTTTATGGAAGATCTGAAAAGTGCATGCGCGATGAAGGCCAACTATGTGGTACTGCCCAAGATACGCTGCAAGTCGTTTTTGCGCGCCGTTCGTACGGCCATTAAAATGGATTTCGATCTGAAGCTAATCGGTTGCATTGACTTTGAATATGTGCGCACCAATATGATCGATCTGCTGGGCATTATAAAGCTACTGGACTACATCTGGATACCGGACATGTTCAATGTGAACTGTTGTGTGTACAACTATATTATGGAAGATGCGCTTCCAATTGCACAGTGCCAGAAGAAGCCAGTTATTGGCACGGTGCCATTGGAGCGTTGTAACGACTTTAAGCGCTTTGAGCTGCACGAGTTCCTGTGGAAGATCGATACAATTCATATGCAGAAGAGTCCGTGGTGCAACAAGTATCCACTGATTGTGAAGAAGCTAATGCCCATTTCTGACTATCGCGTGGGCGTCGTTCAGACGCACCAGCAAATCAAGAGCATCCTAACCTCCTATCAGACAATAATTAACTTTATCATAAGAACAATCGCCACCATCGAGTGTCAGGCCATATTTGTGTTTACCAAGTGCGAGAATGCGAGTGTGGCGCTGGCCCGTTCGGAGATCTACTGCCCGGTTTATATGATGATGCCGCTAAACCAGGACGACGACGAGGCGGCCATTAAATGTAAATTTGATTTGGCCCGTGCGATGCACCTACGACGCAACACACATCCCGTTTTATACACCCCGGATCTGAACGAATGCAACTACAACCCTATTGAGTTCGGTGTGGATTATATGCGTCGCAAGGGCTGCCTGGAGGTTGGCGACTTTGTGATCACCCTCGAGGTGGGCAAGGAGGACGAGGAAAGCATTGTTCTAGGCGTTGGTGAAGACGTTTGCATTCTGCGAGCGTTCTATGTAGCACCAGTGTTCAATTGCGAAAAATTCAAATACGGAACATGAGTTCGTTTGTCTGATTAATTTCATGACGTGCAGTTGTACAGATAATTCTTGTGATAAATCCAAATTAAATGTATAAAAAATGTAATCCAGTTTGTGTGCTTCCAACTTACCTCGACGCATCTCACTGCCTCCAATGTCGCTGTCCGACGAGATCTCCTCCAGCGAAATATGCTCTGGAATTGCATATATGCATGTAGAGCATGAAGAGTATGCATATGTCGGCCACTTACCATCTTTGTGCTCGACATCGGAATCTTCAGAGCTATCCGTGTCAGTGGGACAGCGTGTATCCGCTATGATGGATTTTAAACGTTTGGTCGATATGCAAAGCAGCTCATTTAGGCAGAGTTCCTCTATTTCATCCAAGTTTGTTTTCTGTAAAGTAAGACCTTTAATAGCAACTCAGATCGATCTAGCTTAACTTACTTTAAGATACTCTGGAGCAAGATTCATAATTGTCTTTGGCTTTAAGGTGCCAAAGATTTGTTTGACCAGCTCGAGACGGTCGTCGATGTAGTGGGAAATTGGATGCAGTGTCCGGTCCTCCTCGGATTTTTCCTTTTTAATGTTCATTGGCTTAGGTATTTGGTCACTGATGACCTTCTTTTTTGAACTGCTCATCTTTCTAATTAACTTTTAAACAAAACAGAGCAGAAAAGCGATCTTTTTTGTTGACTTTTACGAGACTCCGAAAACCAGAAACAGCTGTTTGGCCAGAGTTGCCCTTTTCGCTAATGAGTTCAACGCCGGTTGCAGACTGCTGTCACAACAACTGGTATAAATAGGGGTGGACATCGTAGTTAAATAAGGAGATGAATTACGTATGTGTGCTGATCATTTAGTGTCAGCTTTCGAAAAAATATATTGTTGCTTAAAATTGTATAGATATATATATTTATATATATAACCGTTCATACAAAGCGAAAGATTAAGAAGTAATTTTAAATTTATTTACAGAATTTAATAACAGAATCTTTACATTGATAGCAAATCAAGACTTCATGCTAGAAATATCGCAAGTACCACATCATCCCTGTAAATATTGCAATGGTGTAATCGATATATCGATGCGATAAACGTTTGCAGAGGATTTTTGTTGTTTATTTCGTTGGGTGATTTTTGTTTTAAAAATTAATTATTTTGGATTAAAAGATAATGTCCGATGATGACGATATCCAGTACATAAAGCGGCAGCGCACTTTGCATTATGGTTCGTTGGAAGAAACAGAACGCAAGCGGCAAAATGCCGGTGCGGCGGCGTCGTCAACTACCGGCACAACGCCGGCACCAGCAACAACAACTGGCGCCCAGCTGGAAGACATCGATTCGGACGAGGATTATGAGGAAACAAATAAAAAGGCGAGTGCTACCAAAAGCGCTATGCCACCGCCCACAGCAGCGACGCTAGCGAACAAAATTGACGATGACTACTTCGATCTGGAGTCAGAGATGGAGCGCGATAAGGTGGCGCTGCTCGAGGAGTTTGAGCGAAAGAAGCGCGCACGCCAAATAAACGTATCTACGGACGATTCGGAGATCAAGAACAATCTACGACAGTTGAACGAGCCAATTTGCTTCTTTGGCGAGGGCCCAGCGGAACGACGTCGTCGACTCAAGGAGCTGCTCGCCAGCCTGGGCGAAAACGCCATTAAACAGAAACAAACCGAAGAGGAGGAGCGCAAGTTGCAGCAACGTGAGCAGGAGGCCACCTGGTATCACGAGGGACCCGACACGCTTCGTGTGGCGCGTCTTTGGCTCGCCGATTATTCGCTGCCACGTGCTCGTGATCGTCTGGTGCGCGCTCGGGATGCGCTCGATGTGCCCAGCGCCACGCGCGCCGGTCGCATGGTGGAAATGCAAAAGAAGCTGCAGTCACTGGCGCCGCTCTGCTCGCAGGTGGGCGACACGCGGCCCGTCAGCAGTGTTGCCTTCAACGAGGACTCCTCGCTGCTCATGACCGCCTCGTGGTCGGGTCTATGCAAGCTTTGGAGCGTGCCCGACTGTGAGCTGAAGCAAACACTGCGCGGCCATGCCAGCTATGTGGGCGGTGTGGCGTTGCGGCCAGGCGTCAAACTGGACGAAGAGAATGTGGTGGCCATGGCCTCTGGCGGGCATGACGGTGCCGTCAAGTTGTGGGGCTTTGGCAACGAGGAATCCATTGCCGATATAACCGGCCATATGCCGCACCGCGTGTCCAAAGTGGCGTTTCATCCGTCGGGTCGTTTTCTGGCCACCGCTTGCTACGATTCCTCGTGGCGTTTGTGGGACTTGGAGCAAAAGACAGAGGTTTTGCATCAGGAAGGACACGCTAAACCGGTGCACTGCCTGAGCTACCAATCAGATGGCAGTGTTCTGGTCACTGGCGGCCTGGATGCCTTTGGGCGAGTGTGGGACCTGCGTACAGGACGCTGCATCATGTTCCTCGAGGGACATCTGGGCGCCATTTTCGGCGCAGACTTTTCGCCGAACGGCTTTCACATTGCCACCGGCTCACAGGACAATACATGCAAGATCTGGGACCTGCGCCGTCGTCAGCCTGTCTACACCATACCAGCGCACACAAATCTCATATCGGATGTGAAATACCAGCAGGATGGAGGCAGCTTTCTAGTCACCTGCTCCTACGACTCGACAACAAAGATCTGGTCGAACAAGACATGGCAGCCGCTAAAGACACTCCAGGGTCATGACAACAAGGTGATCGCCGTCGATGTCTCGCCCAACTCGCAGTATATAGCGACGACCTCGTTCGATCGCACCTTCAAGCTGTGGTCACCCGATAGTTGATTTGCGTGGATGCCTCAGCTGCTTATATCCCTGATTTGTTATAAGCTCAATTTATCTTTACTGTTTTCGTTGAAACACAATAGCCCAAACTTATTTTTTTTTCACTTTTCATCATTCATTTTTATAACACAATTTGTTATTTAAGTTAGGCGAAACAAAGCATTTCGCAACTTTAAGAATTTTTCATAGAAATTGTTAATAAAAAAATCAACTTTTTGGTATAAACGATGCATTTTTTTAAAGAGCAAGTTGTATAAATTCAAAGATATCCATTTTGTCCACTAGATGGCATTAACAATTTTGCTTTCATAGCGTCATCTAGTGTCGTTGCTGCAAATAATACACAGTGTAGTTCCTGGTGGCAAAAAAGTCCGTTAGAGGGTGCTTGCAAGCATTCATCGCCAGGTGTAATTAACCAATTCGCCGGGTTCCTGACATGACTAATGCTAAATTTATTGAAAATCCCTGCTAAAAACTGTTCTCAGTATTGTAAAAATAATCTCCAGATGGCGCTTAAATTTACCTTTGTGTGCTGCCACACCGATAGAAAAACGAAGCTATTTAAAATATACGCAGTTAAAATATAAAGCGGCTATTTAAAATTTTAGCACCTTTTGCTCCCAAATCTTTATGTTAGCTTTATTGTCATGAGCAGTAAAACAATATTTAGATTAAACCGGCTTCTAAAGCGCCGATTTGGACAAACAACGAAACTAGATCATTAAACCAAACGATTTGCATTCCATTATCGATCAGGTTTCGCTCATGCCAACACTCGCTTAAAGACTGAAAGCGTTACGAAAAGCAATTTATATTAAAACGTTTCACTTCGAACTGATAATTTAATAATGGCTAAATAATATACATATAAAACTGGGATAGTACTCTAAATATGGCTTTATTTGTCTCGTTGCTTGAGCTTCGCTAAATTAAGCCAGAGACAATCGCAATTGGAGGTGCTTGATTTTCATAATAGACGAGGCTTAGCCGCTAATTGAATAGGCAAAAGCCCGCAGCGTTGCAATGTTGCTGTTTGTTATTGTTTGCCCAACTCGTCTTTATGCAAATCAGCCTAAAGAGGTTTAAGTCTAGCGCCGACCAAACGGGTTTAAAGCCCATGTTGCGACGGCTTTGTCTAAAACAGAAACTGAAACAGAAATTGCTTGAAGAATTCAATTTTATTTTATTAACGATTCCAGCCAAGCAACAGGTGCACTATTTATTTTGCATTAGCCAGAGTCTAAGCTGGATAAAGACCAACATAATGTTCGAGGCAAAAAGTTTATGCAGATTTTAAGAGCAACGCGTCGTATACATAATTAAGCAGAGCGTGTGAAAAAACTCCACAATAGCAGTCCGATGCCGGGCGCTATTAAGCCGATTACATGTCGGCTCGAACAGTTGCGCTAAAAGGCCCGTTTAAGCCCGATAACAACACCAGCTGAAAGTGCAATGAGACAGCACCGAGGCGGCTACCAACAAGAGCAGCAATAACAAAGCGCCCAGACAAACAGATGAATGCTCAGGCATGCGGCTACCAAACTGGCGAGGCGTGGGTAGGCGAAGGGAAGGGAGGGGAAGGGGCGTGGAACACGCACTCCAACTTGTTCGGATAGCTGGCTGACTGGCTGCCTGGCTGGCCAGTGCCCACATGTGCGCCTCTGGTGCTTCAATAAACAATTGGCAGCCGGCAAACAAGCCATGGGCCGACACGGCACGGGCCCAAAGATGACAACGAGCGCGTTGCGGGAGCCATTGCAACAAATAGAGCAGCAACGGTTGCTCAATCGAATAATACCCTGTAGTGCAGCTAATTGCTGGAAAATCATATATACAAAGAGTTCATTTGATCTTACTCCACTTCTATTTGAATGTAGACTAACACACACCCTATAAATTCCTGCTGTGCACAGCTGCATTATGCCCTGTTTTGTTTTATTCGTTTTTAATGGGTGCAATAACGGGCATAATAACGCGGGCTCAAGATAAAAGAGGCGCTCTTTAAAATAAAGTTTGCCCGCTTCCACAAACGTACATATATGTACGTAATGTGTTGCTGATAACGCGTGAATCACACACACACACACACACACATACACACAGCAGGATACACGCCTGCAGTGGCCGGCAACGTTACGCATACGCCACGTGTGACGTTGACGGTGCTGCTGGCGCCAACGACGACGCCGGCGTCACTTGCCGGCTTTTGCTTTCGTTCTCGCTCGCGCGCCCTCTCTCCCTCTTTCCCTCTCTCCCTATCTCTCTGTCTCTCCGTCTCTCCGTCTCTCTCGCTCTCTTCTGTGTCGCGGTCGTTATGCCGGCTGGCGTCAACAACTTGTATGAATGTGTTTTCTATTTTCCGGCATATCTCTGCCTTTTAAATATGCGCCTTCCCACAGGCCTGCCCCGCCCCTCCGCCCCCCTGGCACCTCTTGCAATTTGTATCAACTGCTTTTCCAATTATTTATAGAATTTAAAATGAGTGTGTTCATGCATGTAGATAGTTATAGTTGTTTCGGCTACGAAATTATGCTCACTTTTATTACTTGCCCGTTTTGTATAAATAAATTAAGGCGAAACGTGCGAGGCACCTGTGGGATCCAGCGGCTGCTCCCAAGTTGTTAGTTGTTGCCCCTCCCCTCTTAGCCCTACCCCTTTGTTTGTACTGGTTAATGTTTTTTTAATTTAGCTACTGTTTGCACGACCTTATCGCAAACAGATGCCTCTCTTGAAGAATTCTGCAGAACTATTCGTAATAATCCAAAAAGACACAGGCATAAAACTCATTCATATACTACATATGTATGTTTTTTTATGCGTTTATATTTATTTTGATATGTATATATACATACGTTTATGTTTAATTATACATATTTATATAGTTTATATAGTTTATCTGCCGCATTGTACACAATGCGTTTCAAAAACCTCAGACGCCAAATGCCGCTGGCATTAACGCCAACACCAACGTCAACGTCAGCGTCAGCGTCGGCGTCGCCGTCGGCGTCAGCGTCGACGTCAACGTTCGCTGCTGCTGCTGCACGTTGGGCCTGGTCGAGGCTGGCGCTTGTTGGCGCTGCTGCTTCAGTCTGTCTTGTGACTTTCAGCCGGCTGGTCGCTTCGTAGGCGGACACAACACACGCGAATTTTGTGCCAGCGGCTTTTACGCGTGCGTTCGTATTTTTTGTGTTTTTGTGTCCTCCTTCCTTTCGTTCCCTCTTCCCCCCCCCCTCCCCTTCTCCTCGCTACGTCTTTTAAGTTAAAACGTTTGCATAAAGAAACATACAAAACAAATTTCGTTTTCGTTTGAATAGTTGTACAGTTTATATGTGTGTGTGTGTGTGTGTGTGTTTGGCAGTTGCCGGCTGTTGCTGATTATGATTTTGTGCACTTGTCCGTCATTCTGCGCCACTGCACTTTGTGTTTTGATTCCTTATTGCAGAATATATTCCCCTTTCAATTGTCGCATCTCGTTCTTTTCGTTCGTTTAACTGACGTTGTCAGCAGTTGGTTGTTGTGTGAAAATCTTTTGTTTTAGTTCGGCAATAAAATGCATAATTTATATGCGTTGCTCCGTTGGGTCAATGCCAATGCCACTTCCGTGGACTGTTTCATTGTGGCAAAACGAGCACTAAACACTGACCGCAATTTAGGTGTGTGTACGAATGTGTGTCTGTCTGTGTGTGTGTCTGTCTGTGTGTGTGTTTTGTTTTGCGAATTCAAGTGTCGCGTCGCGTTCCTGCATGTGAAACATCCCAAGGCCATTTGAGCCGTTATATCCATTGATAAATTTTTTTTTAATTTGCTGTACAGCCTGCCAAGTAAAGTGAACTTAAGCCCTCTATTAATGCAAAATAAGCCAAAATATTTCTAAAATAAACCCCACTTAAAAAGTGAGCACAGACACTGTCAACATCAACGTCAGAGTTAACGTCAGCGATTGCTTCGGCCGCATCCGCATCCGCATCCGCATCCGCAGCCGTGTCTCCTCCTGACAGCGACAGCGACACCGACAGCGACAGCGGTACGGAAATCGTAAATCGGAAGCTGCTGCCCGAAATTATGCAGCATTAGCCTCGGCTTCGCAGAGACTGTCTGACAAATCCACAAGTAGCCGCAGGCAGCGTTCAAAACAACATCAGCGCTGAGGTAAGCCAACGAAGATCGCCTATTTTTATTGATTGCCTTTAAAAATAATTTTTGGTCACGTAGTTTTTGGCCGTAAAATTGATTTCGCAAGAATTGAAGCACTTGAAAAGTATATTTATATAGCTTTTAAATGCCCGTTCAGTTCGATTTGTATTCCCCCATTGTCCAAGTCTTTGTCCAGCTCTCTAATTATTATTTGCCTACCAAAGTATTATTCTCTTTGCTAATGCATACTTTGCAAATAAATACACATACATAGATAAGGAAGCAGCTGCAGCATCTTTACCTGATTTTGCACGCTCCTATCAACTGGCTCATTCATTCATTCATTCATTATTTCATGGCAATGGAGTGCGGATGGAAAGGGCAAAAGCAAAATCAAAATCAAAACCAAAACCAAAAGCAACAGAAAAGAGCAAAAGACAAACAAAATACTATGGGCCGTGAGGAAACGGCGACAACGAGCTGTAAATAAATTATGCATATTTGCGCGGCTTATTTAAAAGTACATATTTACATATGAAAGCAACTACCGATACAACTCTTGTATACCCTGTATCGATGCGATGCGCATGGGCTCTATTATGGCATAATACGTATTTAAATACTATATATATGTATATATGCTGTAAATCAAACAATGACAGAGATTTATGCAAATATCTCGTTATCAACTGGTCGCTTCATTATTCAGCGGCCCAGATTGTTTGACAAGTATGAATTTCCTGCAAATTTCAAGATTGAGTGGGTATCTAGCCACACACACACATTATATAGCAAATACCCCTTGTTTTTTTTTTTTTTTTTATTTGTGCGACGGATGCTCGTAACTGTGATTTGACGAAATCTAAAATGTTTTACAATAATATACATAATATATGTATGCAAGCGAACATTTGTATGTGCTATAAAAATTTGCCAATTGCTTGGCGCTGATTGAATTTGTGGTCTTGTCTCCACTCAGATTTACTATTTCGCGTTTTGTTGTTGTTGGTTTTCAATTAGCCTTTTCCAGTTAATGCCTTCGCGACGCACCTTGAAGCATCATTGTGATTGATTTATTGAAGGTACTAAACGCAGTCAATAAGCGGAGTGCAACTTGCTATTTACTAACTCGGTTTAAGTGGCATGCCGCATACAAAGTTATTGATCCGTCATAATTGCTAACTTCTATAACACTCACACACGTAAAGATGATGACTTTTTTTTATGGTATACACTTCGGAATACGTTTATAGTAACCTCTTTTTTATCTATGTTAATTGAATAATTATACATTTGGCCAAGTCTGTTTCATATATATTCATAAAAATATCTAAAAATACATATATTTTAATAGAAGAACTCAATCTCCAATCTTAGGCATCTAAATTCTGTTTGTTTACAGCAACAAAGTTTTCAGCATATTTTTTTTTTTTAATCAATATTCTGTTCTCATCTTATATAAGCACATAGGGATCTTCCCCCAATATTTGCACACCTGTTCAACTAGTTTTCTTGTGGTTACTAGGTTCACTTATTTTAATTAAAAAATGATGCCCCCGCGCCGCCCTTTGCCGCCGGAGCAGGCGAATTGGGAACCGGAGCAGGGCACGTTTAAAAAGGGCTAAAAAGAAAAAAAAATAAAAATTTATGTTGGTACAACATTTGTGACTCCTGCATATATTTGTGTGTGTATTTGTGACATGCATAACAATTTGGAACATTGTCGTAGCTGGCACTTTTGTTGTGTTCCTCCTAATTCGCTGGCAGCCAGCAGCATTTGTAAAACAAATGTACTTTGATGTAAGACACACAAAACATCTGCATGCTGAGCAACAGATACAAAGGCAAAGGCAATGGGAAAGGCAACAGCAACAGAAAACAGCGACGACTAAATTAGTTGGATGTGTCAGGAGTGCCTGGGGAATACGTTAGGCCCGCTATTCGCTATTCGGTATACGTTATTCGCTATTGAAACGGAACCGGTACACAAACAAAGTGTGTGCCAATTCAAAGGGTCGCATAACCCGTCCTCGTCTTCGATCTAGGCGCTACGTGCTCGCCAAGCTAGTTGAGCACAGCTGAAGCTTTTGATTATAAAAAAAAATAAAAATTTATTAATCAGCCAAGATAAGCAAGCAGAGGCGAGTCTGGCCCGGTAATAACAGCATTTAGTGCCTGGCGGAATTATGAGTCAAGCGCTTTGCTTCGACGAACTCATAAATCGGATGAAAGCGAAAATATACAATCAAAATTAACATTCAAATGGCCTGCAATCTGCCTTCGATGACACTTGGCTAAATGCTGTCACGCCCCGCGGGCCAAGACTCGAGACTCGAGACGCTCGCTGACTCAGAGACGAGAGTGACGACAGCCAGCAAATAGGAAAATGTTGTAATAGACACGACGCTCGTCTAGAACCCAACAAGCCCACAATTGGGTCACTTCTCGAGGGGGGGGAGCCGCACTTGCGAAATATTTAAATGAGGAACATGCGCGTGGTTAGTGGCTAAGCAAATTGGACAACTTGTTGCTTGACTTTGACTAACGCGCGCGCATTCACAATTCCAATTGATTGCGACTACACAAAGCCAGTCCAGTGATCCAAACACACTCTCTCAAAAAGACCCCCCCCCCCCCACCTCTCCTCCTCCTCCATTACCTCTCTGCTAATGCAATCAATATGCGCGATGGTAGCTAATTCAGCTGAATCCACTGGCCAAGCTGGAAAGCATGGGGCGGTGCCATTAAAGTGCAGGCTCAGCGCTAAAAGTGCCACTGTAAGACATGGTAAAATATGATACCAAGTGCATAGCCGAATAACAGGTTGGATGAATCAACATTCACACCATTCAGTGAACCACCCCACGAACATTGCTTGCATCAATAATCGTATATATTATGCGCATAATTGTTGGGAAAGCTTCAGCTTTGGTTTTGGTATCGGAATTATGCAAAAGATAAAGCGTAAGTTATATGTTGGGGGCGTTTAGCGATTTTGATTAGGCAATTTGCCTATAGGCCAAGCCTAATCTGCATATTGCTGTAATCACAGTTTCTCTTTCCCACGATTATTGAGGATAATATCTTATAAGATTAACAAGATCTCTGAACAAGACTTCTATCTTAGAAAAGTATAATTTGTATAGTATTAAATGTATATAAAATATAAATTTAAATCAAAAATTTATTATTTTTAAATTACTTTTCGAGTATGGCCAACATATATAAAAATTAAAATTAATATGTGTCTGTATTTAGGATAATATCTTATAAGATTAACAAGATCTCAGAACAAGGCTTCAATTTTACAAAATTATAATTTGTTTAGTATTAAATGTATATAAAATATAAATTTTAATATTTATTATTTTCCAATTACTTTTTGAGTATGGCCAACATATGTGAAAATTAAAATTAATATGTGTCTGTATTTAGGATAACATCTTATAAGATTAACAAGATCTCTGAACAAGGCTTGAAAAAGAAAAGTATTATTTATATAGTATAAAATTTACATAAAATATAAATTTAAAATGCAATTTAAATATTTATTATTTTCCAATTACTTTTTGAGTATGGCCAACATATGTGAAAATTAAAATTAATATGTGTCTGTCAACGTGCATTTCAATGTGAAATACTTTAGAGATCGGAATGGCATTTCGTCATGGTTTGACCTTCATATTAAAGGCGAATGTTTTTATATGTATTCATCATTCCTTATTCTGGCTCGGGGCAATGTACATTCGACTATCATAATGGAGAAGATATAAATATAAATATATGTATATGTATATATATGTATATGTATTTTAATGGGTATATAAGTACGTATGTGCGCGGCATTATGTTTTGTAAATAAGTGAACATTTGCACATGAATCGAACAGTTTTTAGTTGTTTATGTTGCACTTGGCGTTGCCCCCACAGCCCACGCACTTTGTGGTTCTTTGTTGGGGCTCGAACAATGGGCATTGTCTCAGGCCGAGGATGTGAATGTTTATGCAAACACAAAGACACACACATCGACAGCAATAAAACAAAAATAACATCAAAAACGATACGGGATTTTATTATTTATGACTTGCATTAAATGGGCGCAATGATGCATTGAGCTTGATTCCTCGATATTCTCATAGCCAATTACGGAGCCGTCAACTGTCGCTCAGTTGCCTTTTAATTGCCCTTGCAAAAGTGTCTTAATAACAGAGATTTAATGTATTCATAACGTTTAGCGCCGTCACCTGAGCAGGCGCCTCTGACTGGCCCGCCCCTCGTACGACACGGTAATTAGTGTTGGCCCGGCTTTGAGCGCATGTCCAATCAGTTCAGTCGACTCGGCCACAATCAGCGTTCGAGCCGAGAGAGAGAGACAGACTGAAAGCAGACCAATTTTATTCGGCACTAATCTGGCCACTTTGATCACAAGACAATTAGCCAAATGAGTTGGCATCGATTTGAACGTTTGAACAGTTTGAACAGTTTGAACAGTTTGAACCGGGTCTGGACACAGCCAGCACCCGTGCCAAAACTTAATTAATTGTCATGCATTGTTTGCGTTCTGTCTGGCGCCGCTGATTTGGCGGCATTCCAACTTGGCACACACAGAGCAACAATCGCGATTTGAGCCCGATTCCGATGGCAATTGATAAAGCCATGTGGAGTCCAGTAGCTGGTTAGCTGAGCTGCCTTTTTAAATGCGAACAAAATATATACATACATATATATACGTAAAATATTCGTATGTGTAGATTTAGTCATTTTGTGAAAATTGTCATAAATCTTAGCATGGGTTTTAATGTTGCAACGCGTCCACTGCAAATATGCGGCCCGACTTGCGGCTCAGCTGCTGGCGATTGTGGTTGTCCTCCAGCTGTTGGCTTACTAACTATGCAGCCAGTTGCAATTTATGCGAGTTATGCAAACTCATTTATTGGACATCAATTTGACGTAATGGGAATTAGTGTATACACATATACATACACACATACATACATATATATTTATATACAATTTGTGGACTGAACTTGTTTAACTGCACAGGGACTGTATTTATATTGTCAGCGTGTCATTAAAGTCGAGTTATCAAAGTCGTAAAATGGGCAATGAATCACTTTGAGAGACTGGGCAAAATGATGCGGCTTGGCTAGCTTGAAATTTGATAATGTCTATACCCTGGAGTCATTTAAAACGGATTAACAGCGTACAATGAGTTTGTGTAAATGAATTTCATAGATTAAAGGACCAATTTTTGGTCTCTATTTAACACCTTTCAATGCGATTTTCTTATTTATAATTTGATGGTTAATTGAAAGAAGTATATTATTGTGATTAGTAAAAGTTTAGCTTTCGTGTTTCCCTTCATGTTATCACACTATTGCTTTCTCACTCTTTCTCGTACAAATATCGCTAAGTAGCGTTTTAATATTTTTATGTTTGTATGTTTTCTTCTAATGCGTGCGTATAAAAGCTAAGTGCTAAGTTAAATTGTGTAATTTCTCAAAATTTAAATAAAATTTAATGGAGTCATGTAGCTGTCACTCACATGATACCATAAATTATGGAATGTGTTTTGTAAATCGCTTTGAATGTGATGAATTTTCGTTCGGATCTGCAGATGACCAAAGAAATATTCACGAAAATAGCGCGTCAAAGTGCGTTGCGAATGGTTAAAAATGATTCGTTTTATTCATATGCTCGTCATAAATTCCCGTTTAATGCGAACTCTTGCATAATATATATACTAGTATATGTGTTATATGTGTGCATTTATTTATACGCTCGGCTGCAAAGCAGGCGCCTTCTGCAGACAATTCGCTCGCGGGGCTTTTAAGTGCCAGCCGCCAGTTGTCTGCTTATCACATAAATTACTCTAAGTTGCGTATACACATTGAAAATTGAATAAAGAATACGAATAATCTCTGAGTGCCAACGAATAATAAGCATTGAATCATTTCTATTGTAATCTAGACATGTTTTTTTTTTATTATACATATAAGTATTTAAATGTTTTGTATGTAAATAGACTGAACGACTTTGTTGTATGTGACAATGAACTAAATAGAAGCATTTAACTCAGCCGTTTACCACGTACAGGCACATATTCGTTAGATCACGTCATTATCTCCCTTGTTTCTCACTTCGGCAGTTGTTGTGTCTGTAATATTCGTGCTTCCATTTCAATTAAGCTCCGTTAATGGCAAAGGCAAAACCCTTGACTAACTTATTGCCTCGATGGCATAATGATGCCACTTGAATTGTGTATGTGACTTATCGGCACCCATCGCTGAATAACTTCCGTTTCCTGCTCGTCCAGGCTCAGCTTCAGCTTCAGCTTCAGCTTCAGCTCCTGTCTCATTCTCTAGTCTCTGTCTCAATTCTGTCGCACATGAATGGCCGCCGCAGGCAGTCAACGGCAACTAGGTGCTTGACCTTTGAAGCAGGACTCGCGTACATCCCCACCGATGATGATTATTAAGGCAAGTTCCCCCCTCAGGCGGTGCTTTGGTGGGGGCTACTTTATTTTTGCCCGTGCTGCCAGCAATCAGAATCATCAGCCAAATGAGTATTAACTTCCGCCGTAACTGGCAGGAGCTAATAGAATTTTTGTGCTTGTCCACCTCGATGACAGCCATTGATTGGCAATCAACTTCAGTCAAATGAGTTTCCCTTCTATTGGTTCGGTTTCATTTCGATTCGGTTCACTCCGTTCCCGGGCACCTTCGGCACACGCACATTTCCAGACAGCTGCAGCCGCCCTGATAAACGTCCACAAAAACCGCAAGGCAGTCCATAAATACTCCTACTCCTTCTACTGCCCGGCCGTATACGGCCTACGGCCTACGGGCTACGGGCTACGGCAACGGGAGCCGTATCAGCCGTAGCGTATTTATGCATACACCAACGCACTTAATCTTCCACTACTCAATGAACACATAAACGATGGGTCTTTAATTTCCTTTCGATTACATGTCCTCAAGTTTGGCTTTAACTGTTAGCCACAAAGCCAAAAAGTGTCTTTGTCCGATTTATGGTCTTAATCGGCGACACATATGAAATTGTGGCTATTTATAAAGCGTTTTGCTGATCTCCATAATTTTGTATGGAATTTGAGGAGGCGCTGAATGAATATGAGTATATTTGGACATTTCAACGCCATCCGACTGCCAGCAAAGTGGAATTGGTCGCTAGCATTTAATGAACTTTTGCCCCATTTCAAGTCACAAGTCTGGCTGACTGCCAGACTACAAACTAATAGTATCTACCACACATACAACTCATGTGTGCAACACTTCCAGACTGCACGCAATGCTGCCCACCTATGTATCTGTGTGGAGTGGTCTGCTGCTAAAGCTAACCTTGAATTTAAGTTAAGTTCGAATTTGAGTTTTGGCCGCTGGCAGTCAACGCACTCTCCACTCTCCACTTAAGTGCAAGAGTGAGAGTTCATCTACCCAAATTGCCAGATCAGTGAAAACAAAATATAAGAGAAACCAAAATATAATCCAAGAGGCAACATGCAATTGGCAACGAAATGGCCCGCAAGACAAAGACATGAACAGGCTATAAATATCCACAAGGCACATTATAATGACAGCAATAAAGAACACGATGATGACTCGGCACACCCCATTCATCAACATCGATGAGACGAGACGATGATGACTACACAGGCGACAGTGGAAGCTCTGTATTTATACCCATACCCATACCGATACCCATACCCATACTCATACCCATAACCATTGGCATCCCCAGGCCTATATTAATGCCTTTCCGATCACTCATTGGAGTTCTTTAGCTGGCCTGCCTCCGTTTTGCGTTGCGACAACGTGTTGCACATGGCTGCCACTGGACGACGCCCACAGCTCTAAGTGCAATATGAGTAGCACTCGACGCCCGAAGGGGGGGGGGGGGGGGGGGGGGGGGGGGGGGGGGGGGGGGGGGGGGGGGGGGGGGGGGGGGGGGGGGGGGGGGGGGAGTCTGTTGCGCAGCTGTTGCGTCCGAAAAAAGGGAAGCTGAGAATCAGGGAGTAGCTGCCAACTTGGCTGCTGCCACTGTTTGCTGAGAGCTTGGCATGCGGCTAATTACCCAAAAAAAATACAGACACAATTCTGGCCAACTGGTCTCTGGGCTAGCGGAATCGCTTTGTGCCATTTTTGGCTGTGTTTATAACTTGATTTTGTTGCGATATTTTGCGCGGCGGCAGTTTCTATGTCATTCCCAGTGTTTTTTATTGTTTGCTGAATAAACTGACGGCTTATTTAGTTTGTATGCTGCTGCTGCTGCTGCTGCAAGTGAATATGGGCCGCTGTTCGAAAGCGGAATTAACCCAGTTACAAAATTTAAATATAAAATTATCGATTCGCCAATACGAACAACACAAGGCGCGAACAAGAACTTCAAAGATACTTTTGCATTAGGTAAATCAACCTACGCGGCAAGCAACGTTGCACAACGATACTCACACCCTTTTGTATTAATATTATACAAAATTGCATTTGGGCGGGATTACAAAATAATGCCAAAGTTGAATTAAAAATGCATTTGAGAACAAAAAAACCAACAAAACAATTCAGCAAAAATCAATTCAATTGCGTGGAAAAGTTTTGTTGGCTAAGAATTAATTGACGTTTTCTCGAAAATAATAGAATTTGTAACTTGAGCCGTTTACATACGGTCATAGCTTCTGAGATTCAAAAATCAATAGACGGAAGCTCAAAACGATTAATCAAATGCATCATCAATAAATCAATGGAATCAAAATAAATGATATTCATTCAATCGAAAGCGTCTTTTGCTAATTGCGTACTTTAATGGCCACTTTATAAGAAATTTACCAGTTGTAAAAATTTAGACTTTTATTTGGTTTCAGTGGAATTTTGTGAAAAAGTGTTCCAGCATCTGCACTATGCGCGCTATGAGATCATCTCTCAAGATTTTTTGCCAGTTTCCATAGTTTCTGTGTATATTTATGAGTGCTCCAACTTGTTTTTTAATCATTGACATTTACATGTTCGTTATCATGGCCTATCTTTATTTAGGTTTAACAGCTTTAAAACGCCCTTAACAGGCACAAATTTGTGGGGATATCAGGTTACTATTTTAAATTGTTATCCATATTCAGTTTGAAATGCATGTGGCATAAACTACACCCAACAACGACGACGACTTGGCGTGCAACAGTTGGATCTGGGGCTGGGCTTGGGTCGGTCTTCATATGCGGGTTAATGCTCCGATTGGGATGTCGCAACAACTTGTTTCGCTGCACTGGCCGGGTTGGAATGGAAGCGGCGTCAGGCCGCTTTATTTATGCAAAGCTCTTTGGAAAATATTTCCACCTTGAATGGAGGCACTTAAATTGTTAACATGCAAAACAGCCAGCCGAGCATGTGCCAAGTGTCAAACTTGTTGATGTGTGTGTGTGTGTGTGTGTGCGAGTGTGCGTGTGCGTGTGTAGGCCTTAAAAACAAAAGCGAAAACAAATAAAGTCAAATTTGGCATGCAAATCCTTTAAATCAAACAGAACAAATTGCAAGCGAGCGGGCGGTTGGCCAAAAAAAAAAAAAGAAAAAAGAAAAAAGAAAAAAAAAACGGAGCAATAAACGTTGACAAAGCATCGAGCAGAATGACAGCGCAATTTTTGGCGCCCCTGTCGATGGGCTCAGCTCAGCTCAGCAGCAGCCCCATCACACCATCACCACCATCCACCCCTCGTTCACCTCCATCCCCCGAACATCGTAACGAGCAGCTGTTGCTGAGCGTACTACAACAAATTGGAAAATATAAAATCAACAGAGCTAATAGTTCACTTAGGGGCAACAACTCAACACAGCAGAGACCAAACAGACGACGACATGGGGCTGGGCTGCTTGATTTGACATACTGGCACACATTTGCCTCCCCACCTCCCCCCCCCGCAGTCTTAAAGACACTCACACATACAGACACACGCTGCACGCCCTTTCATATGGCCCGTAGTCATATTGAGCCGATTTACTATTGAAAATAAATTTTTATTCGATTTTCTTTTTGCTCGCCTTTGCCTCTTACCACATTTGACAGCGTTCTTGGGTCTTCCTCTTCTTCTTTTGGCTGCTTAAATCGTGCAACGCTCTGACGACTTTTGGATTTGATGTGAAAGTGCGTAGCTTTTTACGACTTTCTGTTTCCGATTCGCCTTCAATTTCGATATATGTGTTTCGGCTATTGGAATCATCTATTTTGATTTTGATTTTGATTTTGATTACAAGCAGTTGCTTCTGATTTTGAATAAAGTTTTACGTGTTATTAGCTTGACGGATCGCATATGGCAAACCATAAATCAAGTGTACGCAACATTACAATGACTCATAAAGTTATGCCTGAAAATTTTGATTATGATTTCCGTTACCAACGAATATTTTTTTTTTTTTTTGTATACCATTGCAAGGTGAGGCAGTCGGAGCTGGTGTCTGGGTAACATTTGTAGGTTAGGCCCTGCTAATCGGCGTTACGTGCGATCCATCCCAAAAAGACTTTTAGCAGAGTATTCATCTGGGGTTTTTTGACAGGCAATATTGGCGCCTCAAGACAACATGCCTGTCTGTGAATTGCATAAATGTTGCCTCATTATAGAGCATTGATCCGAGCATAGAACTCTTCTTCTTCTTCTGCTTCTTAGGTGGTGTGTGCAAAAAAAAAAACAACGCTATTAAAATTCATAAGCTGTTGGACTTGTGGGTGCCAAATTAATCTATTCTTATTGATTCATAGAAAACATTTAAAATACATTTAAGTCTACTTAGCCATAACAGGTAAACGTAGCAATATTATTTTCTACATTATACATATTATTATTCATTATTATTCATTTGGAGCTACTGGTGATTGTAGCCTGACAATAAGATGTTTGATATTGTGACATTTGATTTCATTGTCAATTGAAAACATTTGTCACTTTCTGGGAAACATTTCAGTAAGATCTTAATTCACTTTTAACATATCTTAATTGGGTGGCTTGTCTTGAACATTCCAGAATTGGCATCATCAAAATGTTATCAACGAAATGTGCTCTTAATTAATAGAATAAAACACTTTTACTTGCCGCTCACAATTGATAGTCATTTGCATAGGCAAACGCAGTGTGTGTGTGTGTGTGTGTGTGAAAGTGCCCCCCACCCCCTACCCCCTACCACTCCCCCCACCTTTCGACCCACTCACGCATGGTAGTCATTTTGGTGTGGGTACTCGTGCGTATGAGTGAGTAACGTCTATGTGGATGTCTCTGGCTTTGTTCGCGTCATGTCGTGTGCTTTGCTAAACTTGATAAATATTAATTGTTTGCCTTTGTCCAGAGAGACAATTTGAGGTCAGCTTCATATTAATACTGGACTGGAGTCGCACATACATGCATACATACATATGTATTTACATAGTTTCGGAGTGTGTGTAAAGTGGCGCCCATTAATTGTATTGGATTACGGCCATTGAAGGGTTTGGGAATTGGGCTTGAGTTGGGCTCGTGTGTGTTGACAATTTGAATTGGAATTTGAATATCAGCTGCTGTTTAGTTTTTGTATTCCACATGTGTAATTACCAAATAAATGAGCCCAGCCCAATAATGATTTATTAAGTGCTGAAGTACAATTATATTCAACTGCTCAGCTGACAAATAATGTTTATGGGCAATTTGTTGCCTGATCCCTGACATTTTTACTCATTTTCATGAACTCTCCAAACTAGCTGGCAGCTGGGTGTGCCTGAACAACTTGTTCGCCTCTGTCGGCTACAAAATATAAACATAAATAACATCTAACGATTCGGCGATCAGCACCACTTCTAATTGTCATTAATCTCGACAAGCCATAGGCTTGACTGAGCCATTGTCTGGCCAACAAGACACTAGTTGTCCCATGTGCAACAGTGACGCATGGAGTTGTTGTTGTTTTTGTTGTTGTTTTTGTTGTTTGTTTTTCGCCTCACACAAGTTGTAAACGACCACAAAATTGTGTGGCTTCTAGCTTGATGCCTGCGGTTGCCAGGGCTGGCTTGGATTGGGTCGGGGTGGGCCGGGGTGGGCCGCGGTGGGGATCGCTGTGGCATGTGCGGTGCATGTGCAGGTGTGGTTGACACTGAGGCACTGTCCACCCACAATTCCTAATTGCAACTCTACAGTCTGCAGAACTGCAACTAAGCACGTGGTCTGCTCAGCCGCTCCATGGATAGACCCCCTGGACAGAGTAAATGGTCTCGTATTACCACTGATTGTGGCCAAGAGATAAAGTGTCTGCTGTTGCTTAAATTTCCCACACACAGGTGCATGCAACATGCATTTTTAAAATGGCCTTTGCCACATTGTGTACTGCAAGTATTATAATTATGAATATTATATTATTTTAATAGCCCCAAAATGTTGTTATTTTATTTTAATTACATAAATATACTCTCCTTTTTCTCTGCAGTATTTTGACTGTTCAAAATGCGTTCGATTGTGTTCATCGTTGGGCTGGTGCTGCCATATCTGGTTCCTGTTCTGGGCTCCTTTGAACTAAGAGGCCAAACCATTAAAGGTAAATATAAACTTATTCATTTAACCTATTTAAATATTCAAACTTCAAGTTGATATCTAGCCAATTAATGTGTCATAAATTAAGTTAACAACGAGTTGTTTGCTTGTTGCTGTGTTCACCGCAATAAATTAAAGCAATAATAATTGTCGGAAAAATACGCTGCATACTTTTAGGAGCCTATAAATAATACCAAGTCAAACACTTTTCACTGCATACTTTTGAGAGCACGTGAATTGATTTTTATATTAATGCTTCAAAATGAATACAAAAAGCTTGTTATAGCTTGTTTTTATTCACTTTAATTCACTTATAAAAATTAGTTTTTTATTATTAATAATTTTTTATTTCTTTATAATACCTGTCGCTCATATTATCATATTTTTCGCTATTACCACAGATGCACTTGGTGAATATATGCTGACTGATATTATGAACAGCAATCAGTACACGGGCATTGAGTTTGCGGAGGCCGAGGACGGCTTTCCGGCCTTTAAGCTACTCTCCACGGCAGACGTGAAATCACCATATCAAATGCTGCTGCCCGAGAAGCTCTACGAATTCGCCATACTCATCACGTATCGCCACAGCTCGACTAAGGGCGGCTATCTGTTTAGCGTTGTGAATCCGCTGGACACTTTGGTCCAGCTGGGCGTTCATCTGTCGCCGGTGGTCAAGAACAGTTACAACGTGACGCTGGTTTATGCGCAGTCCGATGAGAAGGCCGGCAGGAAGCTGGCCAGTTTTACGGTTGCGTACGTGCCGGACAAATGGAATTCGATTGCGTTCCAGGTGTACAACGACAAAGTGGTTTTCTATTATGACTGCAAACAGCGCAACACGACGGCCGTGGTGCGAGATCCCTTTGAGCTGGTGTTCGCCTCGGCCTCGGTGCTGTATATTGGACAGGCTGGTTCCATAATCGGTGGCCATTTCGAGGTAAGTCCGGCGGCGGCCAATTCGCTTTCATTTAATAATTATTGTAACAACAAAAGCCAGGCGGCAGCACACATGTCCATTTAATGGATGAAGGGTCGGAGTTGATTGGGTTATTTTGGGAACTCGGGAATATTTGGGCATATTTACAGCGGCACATCAAAGGCGAAGACCATGTGTTTGCCGCTTTCCGATTTGTACTCGAGCTATTGTGCAATAAACTGAGTGTACTCGTGAAGTACACACAAGTACTCATTGAATGGCTGCAAGTGGCCACTTAACCACCAACGGTTGTCTTGAAATAACTAACCTAAATAGCTTTAGCTTTTTCAACACACCCGCATGCCAACTAACTCACCACTGCACCCTTATAAGGCGCCACTTTACCACGTAGCGGCCAAATTTGTAAACAGCTCAGACACAGCACCAGCACTCAGTTCAAGTCACTCAGCACGTTCAGTTTGACTCAACTGAAAAGTACTCAGTGCTAAATGCGCTCATTACGTATACGCCGAGTGGGACTTAGTTGGACTCAAGGCTGACTCGCTCCCTGTGTTATTCAGCGCTTGAAAGGACGAAGTTGTGGCAGGCATGAGCGAATTTGTGTTGTCTGAGGTCTGAGTCTCAGCTGGCCCCATTGTATCCTGTGTGTTTGTGTCGTTGTGTTCTACGCGCCATGTTGCTGTGATTTGGCTTATGTTGGTTCTGGCCGACACGAGTACGTTTACCTTTCAGTCGCGTTCGGTGCCGCAAACAGTTAACATGTGCGTACGGCAAAGACGATACAACATTTTTTTTTAAATATTGCCACAGCACGCTGAAGTCGCGCTCTGGCTCGTCGCCTCGTCTTGTCCTCGTCCTCGTCGTCATTCTCGGCGTTGTCGTTGGTCGGTATCGTGAACCGTATGCGGCTATGTGTGAGCCAGGCGTAAATGAAGCCATTGTGCGAGTTTAGCAGCAAAAAACGAAAGTGATTTATGCCTAAATGAAATATGTTTGCATAATATCCAAGTGAGCACGGAACCTCAAACCTCAAAGCATCCAAGCCCCAACGGACTCGAGTCAATTAAAATTCAATTATGCGATCAAAGATGATGGAAAGATGGCGCAAACGTTTGAAATTGCGACCACTCACCTAACTCAACAAACTGCCAATGCCAAACCAATGCCAGTTAAAATACAAGCTGCGCTTCCAGCCCATATCAAACTGAATACATCACATATCAAACAACATTCGTGTCGCTGATTGTTGCGCGTGTCCTTTAGCATATCCTTTGCATATCGCGTGCAGTTGACTAAACGCCTCGCCAGATTTTGTGCAAAATTAATAAACGTAATGGTCGAGTATTACCTATAGCCAGCAAATTACAAACATATCCAGACCGCCAGCCCGCTCGCCCGGTCGCCCGCAAATACGCCACATCCTTGCCGCCGCCGCCGTCTCTGTAAATAAAGAGTGCCGCAAAAAACCAACAGTGAACACAAATTTGTTTGCACGCTGAGCAAATATTTACAATTAGTTTGGCAGGCTCGCGGCATTTCTGCTCCTGTTGCAGTTGTTCTTCTCGGTCTCGGTCTTGGTCTCGGTATCGGTCTTTTTTTAATTCTTGTTGTTGTTGTTGCTGTTTTTGGTTTTTTTCTTACTTGTTCGCGCTGTGCTCCTTGCCGTGTCAAGCGTGCAAGATTTGAACAGTTCGGTCGTCGGTGCCGGGTTCAACAAAAAAAAAAAACAAACTTTTGTGGGGTAAACGTGGCAAGCGTTGAACCTTTTCAAGTTGAAGATGAAATATTTAAATCGCACAACTTTTGTGCAACGGCCACAGCCTCCGTGCCCCAGCCACGGCTGACTCTCTTAGTGAGTTTGTTCAAATGAAAATCAATCAATTGCACAACGCAAAAATGCATGTGGTGTGAAAACGAGAAAATTAATTGCGCTCAGCGGGAAGCCATCGGCTGTTAGTCCAGTTAACAAACGCCACTTGCCGCAACTGTTGAACACAGATACGCACAGGCACAATTGCAAAAACATATATGGTTTTTTTTTATCTTTTTTGTTAAAGCAAATAAAATACGCTGTCATTTGTAATTACAAATGAGTTCCAATAAGTGCATAACTTGAACGAGATAAAAGAAATAACCGACTCCAAAAACAAAAACCAAAATAAAGTGAATAATTGAATAAAAACAACAAAGTTTTATTAACTATTCGTAATTTAATTATCTGTGATTTTGTCAACATATTCAATATTATCAACACATACATATGCAAACACAAAAACACAAATACGTTCATATCGTGTAGTTAAAGCCATATCTTAAATCAACGCAGCCCAACTGACTTTTAACGCGCTCAACTCTAAGGTAAATATATGTATATGCATATATTAAAAACATATATGTAAATATGCTTATGCCTGTTCAGATATATATATATATATATATATATACATATATGTAGTATATCACTCAGCTGGCATTAGGAGTACAATGGGCCACACAAATGGTTTGAATGTCGCAGGCTGTTGCCTATCAAATTGAGCATTGGCTGCGCATAAATTATGACAAGAGCTGGGCGGGCACAGGCAGGATTAAGGGCAGGACGAAGGCGATGGTGGAGGTCGCGGCTTTCTGGATTGGTTGCGCCTTATTCGCGTTGGCCCAAATCAAAGGCAAACTCATTAAGGCAGCACAATGCAGCAGCAACAACAACCATGAATAACCAACCACACACACACACACACACACACACACACTCACACACTCACACACACAGTTTTAGCACACACTCACACATATGCATATTAAAACAGCGCTGCCTGTGTGCGTTTGTGTAATATTGTGTATACGTAGATTTTTCTGTGCGCTCGTTTGGCCGTCTTTTGTCTTAACGGTTTTAGCCGGCAGGCAAACGAATATACGTTTTATTTATTAAATAAAAGGCCTTTTAAATGTCTGCATTGGTACAAAAGATATACTTATACTTGCTCTAACCTCTGGCAACTGATAGCCGTTCAAGTTTAGGGGCCGCACAAAAGGCGGCCCAAGCTATTGATGACATCACATATCACAAGCACTGTCTATATGGGCCAGTTATTAAATATTAATATGGCTGGGTAATTCATCGAGTAACCGAACTGCTTATGTGGCTGTCACGGACTCAGCGCTTCAGTTGCGACTCTTCGCACCCCCACTCAAAAAAAACAAAAAAAGCAAAGAAGAACAGTTTAAATTTTGGGTATATTTTCAGCTTTTGCTGTGCAGTCAGTGCGTGCATTTAATTAAATGGTATTATGCATATGACACATGACAACAACAACAACAACAACAACGACCAGCAAGAGTAACGAAATCCTGGACTTTAAATAGTTTATATATATTGGCTTGCTGTGCAGGGCTTAGTTCGACTCGTGTTGAAGACTGGCAACAAGCATGAATACATATTCACATATATAAAGAGTCATAAATTTTAATAGCCGAATGTTGCGTGTGTGTCTGTGTGTGTATTTGTTTGACGCACATTTAAATATCTAAATTTGATTGTGTGCTCGACTGGTGTTTTTGCCGTTGTAGTTGTTAAGCCCGCCCCGCAAAATGGGCTTTATTTTGTGTAATATGTAATTTTGATTTGCAAATTTATCAATTTAGCAACATAATACAATATTTTGACCCATTATGTTGACACAATTTAAAATCCAATTTAAAATGTTTCTTTACATAAACAGCCAATAAGTTGTTTTCTATTAACCGCGATTGTGTCATGAAATTAGTTTTTCTCTCAGCCATTGTCTACAAATATAAATATGAGAAGAAATCCAATTCCATTTATATAAATTAAACAAGCGTAAGTCTGACAAGTTGCATAAACCAATCTGTACGAGATATTTAATAAGCTTAATTCAGATTATAAAAGCTAATCTAAGTATTATTTTGTTGTGTTTTTAAAGTAAGGCATTTATTTATAAATTGATTGATTGTTTTAGACTATTTAATTTTTAATATTTTAATAAAAGCTTTCTCTCTCTCTTCTACTGCTTTTGATTATTTTTCGTTTTCTTTACAATATTAATAAAATATTTTTGTCATTCTTAAGTATCCAATTTATATTTGTGCTTGCATTGCTTTACTCAGGCATGATGAGAATATACAAATTTTTATATGCAATAATGTATATTTTATTGCTAATAAAGATGCAGCTCGTTAAATTTAAAGACAATGCTGATTTTATGGTCAGCATCTGTGATTTGTGGTCAGAATTGAACGCATAGAAAACGGTCGAACAAACGGTAACAAAAAACGGAAACGTTAAGCCAATCAAAAGGTCAGACAGAGAGAGAGAAAGAGAGAAAAAAAAACTATTTTATGATTTTATGGCCCCTCGATTCGGGCATTTAAGCAGGGAAATAAGCACCCGTGCCCAAAATCCGGCACCAATAAAGATAAATTATGCAAACGTTGGACTTTAATTATACGACTAGTGAAGCGGTTAACGCCCAGTCCACCCACTTGTTATGTAGCCAGGGAAATGCGCTCGACTAGTTGGCTTCTTATTAATTTAACCAGCTCTTTATGTGCCCGATGAAGCGACCTCACACACGCACAAATGGGCGCACACACACACACACACACACACACACACACACACACACACAGACTCACATACTGACACATTTATTCATATGTGAAATGGGGGTTCGGGGCAATTGTCAAACAGGAGCCAAAGGAGCTGCTATCGATCAAACTTGCCCATGTCTAAGTCTGGGCTAAGAGAAGGGCGAGAAGGAGACGCTTAGACATTCCTTCTGGTGACATTTTATTGTGCTTGCTTCTTATTAAGGATGCATGTGTGACACGTGTTTAACCCCTGCTCAGTTGGAACATCAGTTAGTCATTGTTACTTGTGCTTTGAATCAGACAAAGGCATGCCAAATGAAATTATCTAAAGCGGAAATTTGTGTGTCTCTGTGTGTCAAACGTTGTTTATTAAAAATAACATGTCAAAATGTAAAAAAGAAAACCGCACAGCGATGAGTAGACATAAATACACCCGCACACACACACACACACACATGTGTGTGTATCTGTATGTGTCTGATGGTTAGCCTTTTCAAACATGTCACCCCATTATCTTCATTAGGCGCTAACGTTTTGGGCAACAAACCGAAACGAAACGAAACGAAAGGAAAAGGTCCTGCAGCTTAGATCCTCAGATCCTTTTGTGCAGTATTATTATTTTTGGTTACATTTTGCATTCAACGGCTTACGTTCCGGCTGCCATGACAACTTCAAAAGTCATTACTCATTTTGGCGTACTTAATTTGCAAGTAGATATGAAATTCCTTAACGCCCCCCCCCCCCCCCCCCCCCCCCCCCCCCCCCCCCCCCCCCCCGTTGTTTTTTGTGTGGCACAAGTTTTGCCCCTTTTCATTACGCGGCCAAAAACGCAGTCGAAAAAGTCCAAGTAGGTAATTTCATTAGGAAACTTGAGCCGTGTCAAACTTTAAGCTTAAACTGCTGCCAGTTGGGCTGCAGCTGTAGAATTTTAATGCTGCGTGAAGAGCGCACCACAGTGGCAAAGGCAGAGGCAAAGGCACAGGCAATGGCAAAGGCTAAGACATTGGTAAAAGCAAAGGCAGTGTCGAGTCTCAAGCCACGACTCTTGGGCGCATAAAAAAGTTTCCTTTTGGCTTTCTTTTTGGGCACACAGGAAAAGTTTGTTTTACACCACTGACTCAACCGTTGACTCAATAACTGCTTGCCATTTCAGAGCGATGGGCGTGAAGGTGTGTGTGTGTGTGCAGGTGTGTGTGTGCAGGTGTGCGGGCGCGTCTGTTTGCTTGGACTGCTGCCGCTGCCGCTGCTGCTGCTGCTGCTGCTGGTGCTGGTAGACAGACACGATTATCGTAATTATGCGCTGACTGTAGCATACTTTTGTGCGCGCTGAGCCTCTCGCTTAACTGCTCGCTCAATGCGCGCTTATATAGTATATGTGCGTGCGTGTGTGTGTGTGTGTGTGTGCTTGGGGGTGTGTGTGTGTTAAAGGATACTTTTGTGTGTGTTGTGCGCCAACTTTTACCGCAATTATGTAGGTTGAAAAGTTGCCGCTCGTTTTTTATTTCATTTTCGGGCGCTCAAGGACACGCCAACAGCCCCCATTGGCCCACCGCAGGCATTCGGCTTATGCCTTTATGTGCTCTAAATAAAAGCCGAGACATCTTTAGCATGTGGCCAAATCTAGGCAACGCATTTTGCGGCTCCAGTCTTACGAATTTCGTTTATACGCCATTGCCATGACGTGGCTATAATTCAATATTTTCGCAAATAAACTTGTTGGCAGCTTAACTTTTCATAAAGTTTCTTTTTGTGTTGCCTGTTTCATTTTTCTCTTTTTTTTTTTTTGTCGACGCTTTTTTCTTTATTTTTTTATATTTTTTTTTGTTTGGCTTTTTTTTTTTTTTTTTTTTTTTTTTTTTTTTTTTTTTTTTTTTTTTTCTTTTTTTTTTCTTTT
>SCDZ01000621.1:0-38830 GCA_004143845.1 Drosophila lacertosa | reverse complement strand
AGCTGGCTCTGTACACACGCATATTTTTTTATATATAAGATATTTATATATATATATATATATATATATATATATATATATATACTATATATGTACACATATTTATATACCGTATACTATAACATCATCAAATGAAAGGCGTCTAATTTGTATTTCCATAATTGTATTTTTTTTGTAATTTTAATATTTCGTTATAGCATCTATTATATATATATATATATATATATATATATATATAGCGCGATAATACGGACATAGCATAATATTATATATACATATGTACCATATGACTAATTGTATTTGTATTTGTATTTGTAATATGAATGCCATATCAAAAAGCCAACCCCTCAACCCCTTACCCCCAATTGCAACCCCTTCTCCCTCACCCAGTAACCAGTTATCGGCAGAGTGTCCGACGAAAAAAAAAATACAATACAAACAAAATAAGCATCATTAATATTCTTAATAAAATAAAGTAAACGAAAACTAAAATGAATTGAAATTTTTGATAGGGCACGTCAATTTGCGCATTGGATATCTACAAATGTGTGCTATTTTATAGGGTATAGCGAGGGTAGCTAGGCACTGAGTACTGACTTGGAGAGTTTGGTTCTGTTGGGTTTTAGGAACAGCTCTTTAAAGTGAAGACTTGAACAAAGTTAAGCAAGAAATCCAAAATTTATTTATCTTTGCTTTCTATAATATATATCTATATACAGCATAGCAAATATTTCACATTGAAAGAGTTATCTTCTATAAGAAATATATATATATTTTCTTGATCAGCTTCTACAAATATTTTAATACAACATTTTTCGCCTGTTTCTCTAAAAGTTTTTTTTTTGTGAATTAACCCAACTAAGATTTATCTCCTATCTCTTAACATATTCGACAGATCCGACTTCTATATCACAAATCTGACAATTGACAATTATTGGCCAGCAATTAAGAAAACCTTAAGTTTCTCAGTTATATCGGAAATTTAAAATTCTTAATGCATTTCTTATCAATTCATGGCTCAAATAGGAACTATTGGGAATTATGTTTCCAGCATTTTTAAAAAAAAACAAATTATTTGCTTCACGAAATTTCCTAAATGCGCTTATCAACAACAAACTTTTAAGATAAATCGTAACAAAATTGTAAATAGGAGCTATATAAATATATTTGTATACTCTAACAGAAACTAACTTTTCCAAATTTAAGTAAAAGTAACTTTTTTGGTACCTAAAATTCCAGCAACATTTGACATTTAAATATACTCTAGATTTATTCTAAATATTGAATAGAAAAAATATTACTTGTCAAGAAGTTTTGCACTTGAGATCAGTTCAAGTTCAACAATCTTAGATTGTTTTGAATATCTATTGGAATTTGGAATTAAACTTAAATATATTTTTCTTAAGAATTTTACTTACCTTATATCAAAGTAATTTTTTAAATACTGGTTATAACTAAAACAATCCAAGTTCGCTGATAATACACTCAGCTCTGAAAAGGGGGCGTTTATGATATGAAATACACGATAAGGTTAAATGAGATATATCCAAAAATTTGACAAAAACAAAAAAAAAACATTTCTAATGATAAATAAAATATAAATGTATTTTTAACAAAGAAGAATTTACGAATCCAAGTTCACAGAAGGATTTAAAGCTGAAACGCAGCCAACTTAACGCACAACGCGTTGCCAGATTGTCAGATTATCAGATCAGATTAACCAATAATAGCAGCAAACATAACCTATAAATCAATTGTTAGCTTATTTAAATTTGAACAATTACGATATGTTTGTGCGATTTTATTCTTGCATAGTTGCATTCAAGTGGTCTTGACTTGAGTGCTATGTACACATATACATATATATAGTATAGCTTATATATAAGGCATATGTATAGATATATGTATGTATATCGGAATACATTGTGTGTGTATATGGTTTATATATATATATATATATATATTTGTATAATTTCGTTGGGTCGCCGCATTGGCGCCGCACTAAAGCTATATACATATATATATATATATAAGTATATAGGTCAATTCTAGAGCCTAGTTTGTCATAAGTATATATATAAATACATATCTAATTATATATGCATTTCGTACATGGTTTACATCGATCGTATAACGTCTAAATATGTATATATATGTTGGTATAAAAACGTCTAGCAAAACACAGTCCGTTGTTAAAAGCGGCATCAACAATTAGTACAAAAAACAAAAAAAAAAAAACAAATTAGTTGAAGAAACGAAAACACAAAAAACAATTAATCAAACATTGGAATCGCTGCGAAAGTTCATTGGAAACCAAAGCAGACAACTCGCTGGAAGCGCTGTGCACACAACTAGTATCTATTGGAAGCTAATAGACTGATTGGAAAGATAGTGCCTGGAAAATCACAAAAATGCCTCTCTATTTATCTTAACACTAGTAGAAATAGCACAATTAGTATTTTAGGGAGTCTAAGTGCGACTGGAAGCAGCTGCAAGTTATTAAAGGATTGCTGGAAGAGCATTGGAAACAGCTTTGGTAAAGTGAGCTGGAATATCAGTTGTGGAAGGAAGTCGAGACAAGCCGAAAGCTGTTGGAAAGTAACTTGAAGTCTTTGTTCAGCTGGAAGCTGGCAGTAAAGTTTTGGAAAATTAAAGCTATTGGAAAGTCAAAGTCTTTTCCTGTAAGAAACTGGAATCTTTTTGGAAACAATTGTTTTTTGTTTGAAAGTTGATTTCACGAAACTGATATTCGCTGCTGGATGGGCGAACTATTTGGAGGAATACTGCGTCGTCTGCGTTGTGGGAACTTAAGAAAACATTCCGCGCGGAATTATCACACATGCTTATGCTCTAAATGGATAACAGTTTTCACTGGGCGCCGTGTGCTTAGGTACGTGGATCAGCCGCTAGGTGCGCAGCGGACGAGACGCCGTCGCCGACGAGCGGAACGGACGCTGGTGCGACCAGCTCTGCTCGTCGGCGCTGGCAAAGATCAAATAGATAAAGTTGCCAGCAATATTGAGGCCCGCCGCCAGCCAGAAGACAATGTGCCACTGAGTGAGCGTCTCGCGATGATTAATGATCAGTCCGATCACATACGGAGCAAGGAAGCCGCAAATGTTCGCCGCCGAATTGGTGATGCCGTACATGGTGCCCGCATAGCGTGGACTGAGCGCAATGTGATTCATTTGATTGCCGGCGTAGACGGCGCCGCCAAAGGAACCGACGCCGGCCAGCATGAACGTCACCCAGACCCAGTCGCAGCCCACGTAGATGATGCCGATGAGGCCCAGCGACGGCACCACCGAGGCAATCGTGTTCCACAGCTTGTACGAGTTGAGCAGCGTTATGTAGCGTCGAGCGAGCATCCAGTCCGCCAGCGTGGAGCAAGCGATGCCCATGAACCAGGCGGTGAGGAAGGGCACCGCGTTCAGCAGCGCATTCGACTGGATGTCGAAATGGAGTATGTTGCTCATGTATGTGGGCAGCTCCGTTAGCTGTGTGTAGAAGGCCCAGCTCTGGCCGCACTGCGTCAGCAGAATGGCCCACAGCGGCACGCTGCCCAGCAGCGAGCACCAGGGTATGGCATCCTGGGTCTGTTGCTGTCGACGGCGCTGCAATTGCGATACATCCAAATCATCCTCATCCGCTTCCTCCTCCTGCTCCTGGTCCGCAGCGTGTGCCTGCTGGGGCACATGGAGCGAGCGTTCGATGTAGGCGCGTTCCTTGCGCGAGATGCGCGGATGCTGGGCGGGCGTATCGTAGACGAGATACATCCACAGACCGAACCACACCAGGCCGAGCAGTCCAAAGATGTAGAAGGCCGACGGCCAGCCGCCGAGAAAGCTCTGCGAGCACAGCCAGCCCGTTAGGGGCATGCTGATGACGGTGCCAATGTTGGAGCCGGCATAAACGATGGCCGCAAACTTGTTGCGCTCCAGCGGCGGTATCCAGTGGGCCAGCATGGCGTGCATGGCCGGATAGGTGACGCCCTCGCCCATGCCCTCCAGGACGCGGACCAGCACCAGCAGCGGCAGATCCCAGTGTGCCGCCATCGGCGTCAGCAGCGTAAATATCGCCGTGATCAGCACGCCGTAGCCGTAGATACGCTTGCCGCCCAGCAGCTCGGCCATGCGGCCGCCGGGCACCTGCGTCAGCACATAGCCGTAGAAGAAACTGCCCAGCACCAGGCCCTGCGTGGCCTCGTCCCAGACGAACTCGCCCGCTGGCTCCGCCGGACTCCACAAGTCGGCGGGCAGCGTGTTGTTGGGCGTGGGCGTTGGGGGCAGCGGACACGTATCGTTGGCCAGCACGGAGCTGTTGCTGTGCGGTATGGCCGTTTGGTTGACCATGGCCACAATGGCCACCGAGAGATTCACGCGCATTGCGTAGACAACGGCAAAGCCCAGGAAGCCCATCAGTCCAAAGATGTGGCGTGTCTGCAGGAAATCACTGGAGCCAGCATCAGCTGGAAAGACGGCAAGCGGGCAAATGGAATTACAGCTTGAAAAAGCATTTTGTATACCCTGTAATTTACCTCGAATGAGCGACCGACTGTTATCGCAAAATGCCTGACGTTCGTCATCCGCCTCCGTGTCGTCATCGTCCGCATCGGCATCCGCATCCGCATTCGCATTCAACTGGCTGGCGCCACCTAGCGCATTGCCATAGTAACAGGAGGCGTCGCGCGATTCGTCCGTCCATCTGTGCGGCGGCATTTGTGCTCACAACTTGCCCGCTTCCAAGGCCAAAACGAAATTGTAAACGTTGCTGTGCGCTGTTCTTTTTGTTTTGCGAAATAAGTGGTTTTTTTGATGTTGTTGTTGTTTTGTTGTCGTTTAGTTCTTGTGCAATTGCCAGCACATTTTCTCTTTTGATTTTTGTAACAGCACCAACAGCAGCAGCAGCAGCAATGAAGGCGACGACAACGTTGGCCCAAACACAACTCACCAACAGCTGGAGCAGGCAGCGACTGAAGCGTCGTCAATTGTGCGCTGCCAGCCACAGTCGGAGCAGCAGCACATAACAATAGCAACAACTAAGTCTAAACAACCAAAACGCGATATAACTGTTAAAGCTGTTGTTGTTGGTGCCGCTGCCGCACTAACCAGTCAATCAGTCACACTCTGCACGCTCTCTATTGCTAAACGTGCGCTCTCGCTCTCTCTTACTCTCGCGTAGTCAGCAGCTTTGGTTGGGAAAGTAGAGCAGCCAGCAACACTAAAACCAAAAGCGCAACAACAAATGGTGAATGGCTTTATAATTTGGCGTTCTCTCTCTCTCTTACTCTCTCCCTCGCTGCCTCTAACTTCTTATTTTGCTCTCTCTGCGTCATTTAACGCGCTGAATTCGAAGTGAAGGCGCTTTGGCGGATTTGTAAAAGTACAACAAATACTTGTCCATTGTTTACATTCCGTTTTAATTCCCACACACACACACAAATACACATCTGCATGTATGGGCTGCAAGTGCGCAGTATTAATGCATACACATGCATATTCATAAAAGGGGCAGCACAGACACGATTTGCATTTTCGCTAAAACACACTTCAAATACCCTTTAATGAGATATTAAGCTACTCATGTATTAGTTGAGCAAAAGCATTTGGTTTAAATATAGGTATTTATATACATATATTTGTATATAACATATATAAATATTTAAATGTGAATTTTAAACCTCAGTTTAAAGAAGTAGTTAAAAGTAAGTGTATTGAAAATATTTATAGTAGTTGCGAAAGTAATTATATTTTAATACAACATTTATAAACATTTTTGCACTATAAACGGGTTGTATGTAGTTGAATAATTTGTTATATGGTATATTTCCGTTATATATTCGCTCTTTATTTACAATTAAATATATATAACAAAGTGCCCACAAATAAATTTCATCGAGTCATTTTCGATGTATCATCAATTAATTGTTTCTGTCTGAACAAAGTGTTCCAAAACAACGAAAAAAATAAAAATAAAAAATAAATGTAGATACAAGCGTATCTCTTATCTCTTCCAATAGAAGAGATAATACTTGTGTGGTAGATTAGTTAATTTTATTTAACTAAAACCAAAATGTAGTCATTTATAATATTAACATTGAGTTAATACGTAGAAGAATTAACAATCACATTTTTTTTAGGGCATCGGATTTAATTGCTAAAACGGAATTTATTTGCAAACTCAAACTGAACAAAAAAGGCAATTTGAAGGTTTTGAACTATTAGCATATAAAAAAGTGTTATAATTTATAACAATTGCTCGAACGGCATAAATTTAAAATCCAATTAGATAGATATTGTTAATCAATAAACTGATAAAAAGCTTGAGCGCCTTTTATACTCATTCAACCAGAGAAAAGGGTATATTGGGTTGTTTCGAATTTGATTCTAATTAGATCGCTTGTGTTGAATTACTTGACAGATAGATGGCGCTGCTGTCCGAAAAGCAATTCATGTGAGAGTTGGATCCTTGGTTCAAATCCATTCAACTGCTGATTTGTTTATCTTATTTATAATTTACACTATTAACGGGTATTGTGCAGTCGGTTACGCCCGCCTGCAATCTTTTTTTTTTGGGTGAGGCCAATGAACCTGCTGGCCAAACAAATACACACCCCCAAAAAACAAGAGAGAGGGAGTGAGAAGAGAGTGGGAAAGAGAAGTGCGCATGTCGGTGGCAAGCAGAGGATTTCCTGTTGCATGCAACACGCTTGCCACGACGACCTTCAGCCAAACAGCTGGAGTCTCACATAAGCTAACAAAACCAGAGAACATAGTTAAAGATACACACACATATATTTAAATGCATTGGAACATTAAGTTTGGATTCAATTGCTATCAAAGCAGCCCAAGATCAGTTGGCGAATATGGTGCCGACGGCAAAGACGATGATCTTGCGGCGTTGGTTCATGGTGAGGGTCTCGTAGTGATAGCCCTTAGTGATCAGCACGTCGTTGCGATTGGCCTCGAAGGCAGCCTTGATCGGAGCCAGATCGACGTTGTAGCAGTTGATCATAAACGTGGTGTTCTTGAGCAGGGCGCACAGCTCGAAAGCGCTGGCCGTCTTCTCGTTCCAAACGCAGACGGAGCCGTAGTTAAGCGTCTCCTTGGCATTGACCACAGTCGCATCCTTGGACGTGCGGAACGTGTGCATTGTGACGATGCCGGTGGGTCCGTCGCCGAGGAAGTTGTGCGTCAGATCGCTGACCAGCATCGGTGTCGCGTTGGCCGGCACCGTCTTCGGATTGCCTACAATCGTTTCGGCCTTCAGCTGCTTCAGCTTGGCCAGCGTGCGCACGTAGCAGGGATGCGTCGCCAGCTGCGGATCGAGCGGCTTGAGGGACTCGACCAGGCGAGCGATGAACGGCTCGCGCACGCTCTCCTGGATCAGCAGCGTGGCGACCGCGTTCGGAGCGAACGGATTGTGCAGCGAGGCCACCAAATGATGCAGCGCACTATTCAAATCGCCCTCCTTGAACAGTATCATCAGGGACGGCGAATTCCAGCCGTATTTCAATTGGGGCGTCGCTTTCGGCTCGCCGGCGCCCTGCGTGCTGGCCGAAAGGGTTCCGTGCACCGAGCTGCTGCCCTCCTCGATGACCGGGGGTAGCTGCAAAATGGGCGAATGGCCAAATGGGGCGGCCATGCGGTCGGTTAACGGTGTCAAAGGTTAAACGTGTTTAGCGCATATCTACTTACGGCCACCGTGTGCTCCTGCGTGCACTCCAGCTTGTGTACCATGCCGTAGGTAACCAAAGGTGTTCGCACCATCAGATGTTTCTCTGAAGTCGCCTCCTGCTCCTCTGCCCGACGTTCGGACATTCTGCGCCGTAAATGGTCAAATGATTCACAATAGATTACTTTCCAGCGTTGCTCACGTTATCAGTTCGCCCCCTCTCTCTTTTTCTCTCACTCTCGCAGTATTTTTCTGATCTTCGCGCAGCAGCTGATAAAGTCGCTGGCAGCGTTGCCCAATCAGCATGTAATAATTTTTCAATTTCTAAAATTTGTATTGTAACATATGTGTTTGTCGTGTTAAAAATTTGAAATAATTTGTTAAGAACATTGAACTTATAATATGACATTTTGCAATTATATCTTTAATATTTGTATTTGCCCTTAACAGCGATATTTAGTTGCGTTATCGATAGTTAAAGCTAACTACCGATACAAAGTAGATATCGATAACAATCACTTCAATTCCGTTACCGTTCAGCATTTATTTGCAAACAAGTATTAATTATTTCAAGGTTCGAAAATATTTTAAATATGAACGAGCTGTATTTCCTTTTCTGGTTTTTCTCCCAAATTGGTATTTGGTACATTACTTGAAATCCAACCACTTTTTGGCTTCAAAGTGGGTACAGAAAAGATTTGTGATTTCTAACTTGCGTTAACAGAGACGATATTTTATTCAGTTGCTGTGCTCAAAACTGCGTCGAATTTTTACGTTCAGTTTTAGCATATGTAACCGTCTTCATCTTGACATGATTTCGAGCTAGTGCAAGGTTGCGTTACAAGCCGTTATATTACTTGTTGCTGAAACGAAAGAGTGCAATTTAAGAAAGCATAACGTCATAGTCTCGGATAAGATTGTGTAACATTGCGTTGCAATTAATACACGCTGAATGTTAAGCTACGAAATGCAAATGAAGTCAGTTCAGTTTTTTTGATGTACAACCCTGTTCCTAAAGTTGAGCTCAATCTCTATTTCATGCAAGCCGAAATTATTTAATTGTGACGTCATACTGAGAGCGACAAGTTCAATGTCTAACCTGTGCGTTAAGTTAATATTGATACAGCGTTGTGCTTAACAGCGCTGTAAAGCAGCTATTTTGCGCACACTGCGCGACACCGGGCCGCGATTACGCCACCGCAACGCCAGCGCAGACGTCGACGTCACTGGGGGGTCGGTTTATGTTGTTTTTGTGTGTTAGTGTGCGTGTTTTTGTTGTTTTCGTTTTGTCGATTGGCGCTGCCCCATGCACAGTTCGCATTCAGATTCAAATTGAATACGCTCGTGCACTGTTCGCGTTGCTCCGTCACAAAACTCAATCATTTTTTTATTGTTGTTCCTGTTACTGTTCTTCTATTTTGGAATTGTTGCTTGATTACGTGGTGCATTTGTTGTTGTTATTGCCGTTATTATTATTGGTGTTTACGCCCTAAAAAGCAAAATCGGCTGCTGTAACAAAATAACGGAGCATCGGCCATCGTCATCTGAGCGAGATAGAAGACCAACAAGTGCGCGCTGCAATTGCATCTGCTCTGCCTGAGTGTGTGCGTTTTATATTTGCGCGTTTATTTGTGTGCGTGTGTGCGTATTATTGCTATAGTTGTTGCTTTGGCAGCGAGTGCGTTCAACCAATTGAAAGTGAAAATAGAATTTGACAAGAACAAAAGCTAAAAGACGAAAAAACAACAACAACAAAATAAGTAAAGCACAGAAAACGTTTCAAAAGTAGAACAATTTAAAATATTCGCACAAAAATAAAATAAAACAGCTGTCAAAAACCGAACAGAAGGCAGCAAGCAGCGAAGTCAGCAGCGACGCTTTGGTTGTATTTGTTGTTGTCATTGTCGTTGTTGTTGCTGTTGTTTCCTTTGGGTTAACAACAGGTTGAACGTAACCTCTTTTTCCATCGTACCGACTGCGTGTGGGCGGCTGCGCAGCTGCATTTGCATTGACGAGAAGCAGAGCTATCAAAATGAACAACCTAAGCGAAGTTATGGGCTCGCAGTTCGTGCGCATCAAGGTAAATATATATACATACATATGTATGTATGCGTAGGCGGCGGTGTACAGTTATTAAGTTATTTTATGGTGGGTGCGAAGCCAGCCAATAGCGCAAGACTTCCGCTCACTTAGCGGACTGCGGGCTCTGTCCAGTGTTGGCTAGCGCAACAGAGCCCGGCTCAGGTTCGGCTCAGCCGCGCCCAGTCTGCCAGCACCGCCCGCCCGCCTGCCCGTCCGTCTGTACGACCGCCCACCCACCCACCATTCCAACCAACACTGAGACGCCGGCTTCGTCCAACCGCAAATGCCATTCGATATGTTGCGACATTTGCGGCAGCCAATTTGCAACTTCAGCCGCTGCCGGCGTCGCGGTGGGGCTTCATTTGAGCCGCTTACTCAATATGGCCAACGGCAATAACCCAACTCAACTGAAACTGAACGAAACTTTCCACAACTAAACCACAATTCTACAATGCTCTCTTTCGCCATCCTTCTTATATCTCTATCTCTTTCTCTCTTCTTTTTTTGCACAGGTCGTTGCCTTTGTGCACTTCTTTTTCGTCTCGAATGCGATGCTCGGCACTTGGGGCCATGGGGCCTATGAGTTCTACAATTTCCTCTTCTTCATAGCCATGTTCTGGGCGATACACAGCAAGGACTCCATTGAGGCTGTGCAAACGGTAAGTTGCAGCACGACTTGTAGATGCCCTGTAAACTTTAATTCTTAAATATCCTTTTAATGGTTTATGTGAACTTTTTTTTTGGCACTTAAGGAGAGCTTATAAAGAGCTTTGATAGTTGAAATCGATCAAGGTCAAAAAAAAAAACTTTAAATATATAAATTCCCTTTCAACTATGGCACAACATACCCTATTATTTTTTAGCTCCGTCTAGAATTACTCTTTCTAATTCCCCACAAGTCTGTCTAATCTAAGTTTCTCTAGACGCTGACACATTCACACACACACACACATACACACACGCTGCGCTTTATCAGTGCCTGCATATAGCACAAAGCCGCTGACTGATAAGACTTCCTCCTCGTTCCTCCTGCGGGCAAATATGCTTATCATCTGTCCACAATTAATTTAAATTTGTTTTGCGGCTAAAACTGACGACATTTTTTTTTTTTAAATATATTTTACTCACGCTGTCAAAACCGGTTCTGTCGACACCAGAGAATTCAATTAACATACAAATATATATATACAAATATATATGTATATATATAGACATATTCACGACTCGATGTTTCTCGGCCTATAAATAACAAATGCGCTCACTCTCAAGTTTCGGTTGCCGCTTGGCACCTCAAAATCCTCCCCTACATCCCCTGCCCCCTCCTTCCCACGCCTCTGGCTGCACATGCAGGGGGTCTTGAAGAAAGAATAACAGATGTTCAATTATTGTAGATCTATTGCTGCAGTAGCTTCAACTAGGCCGCACCCTTTGTTTGCGACATAGTTGTGGATATCGCCCCATGTGGATGAGCGATAAGATAAGCCAGATCGGAGATGTTTTCTCCATGATTATGTGTGTGCTGTTAGCCACGTTAAACACTCGCTAAAGAGTGCCAATAAAATTGTCAGCTAAAAAGTGGGACAAGCAAATAAAATGAATATATCAAATTTGTTTAAAAATTTGCCAATAAGTCTGAAATTTGCAACTTATTGTTGTTTAAATATTCTCGACTATTCCTAAAGTAAACATGATTCATGCTTTGAATCACAGTTGATAAAGAAATGAAATTCTTAAATTAGTTGCAGAATAATAAAAGATTTTCCAAAAAACTAAAATGTATTTTTGCTTTTCTCTGTATTAACATTATTTTTGTTAGCCACATAATGTCAATATTAATCCACCTCATCGAGCAATAAAAAAACATTTTCTTCCAAATGATAAAATACCCGCACTCACAATTTCCTCAGAATTCGCATTAGTTGTCAACTTATAAAAGAGTTAAATATATATTTAAAAGTGATTAATAACATAATTAATAATATTATAATAAAAATAACTCAAGTCTAAAAACAGTTTCATATAAATTATAAATGTTTTTGCTTTATTTGCATTTAACGAAACATTTTCTACTTGCGCAAGAGAGTAAAGCGCTACAAAACAATACAATTATTTTTTTGTTTAACGCTCAAGTGTCAAAATTTGTTGTTCTCCATTTATGTTGCTAAATATTTGATTGGTAATAGATTAAAGTATTGTTTTTCTTGTTGAACTTTAATTGAAAGGCTTTTTAGCAACTTTCTTGATTGAACATAAATGTAAAAAGAAATTTCATTCATTTAATAATTCTCTATTTTGGAACTAGTTGATTTAGCAATTAAAATATTTGGTTGCGAATTGTGGATCACTTTTGAGAATTTATTCAACTTTAAAATCAGAAACAAAATATAAAAAATAATCGCAGAAGATTAAACAAAAAAAGTAGAACTCGATTATTTTTGTTTCCTTCAACTTAATCAAAATATAACCAAAATTTATATTTAAATCAAAGAGTATTTCTACAGATTATAGGGGTTTTATGTTAGCTTGTTTTTGTTTTGTTGTTGGGGCGAGTTGTGAAACAATTTCGTTTGGCCACGAAATAAGTAGTTAACGTGGCCAAAAGCACGTGAAGGCATGCTAATTATAGATGTTGTTTTGGTCAGAAACCCAAAAGCAAATGCAAACGTAATGTTTCATATAAGGCAAACACACACACACACACGGACACACACATCTATTTACGGTGTGTGTGTGTTTATAGTTATTGTATATATTGGTTACCGTTAGATGCATATCGCATATAACTGGAAGAGTTAACGGCTTCAAGCAGTTGGCGTGTTCAACACCGAGCCACCAATTTCAACTTTGACATTAGCCAAAATACGTGCCCGCCTCCAGTTTTCCTCATTTTCCCAGCTTTTCCCGCACAGCTTTTCCACGTCTCGAGTCGTTATCCTGGGACCCTGAGGCAGGACGTTGGCACGCACGCGATGCGAATCGCCACGCACGAGTCCTTACAAAAATACAACAACACAAATAAACACAGAGTGCTTCGGCAATGTTTGACTTGCAGATACCCTGTAAACACTCGAACAGCATTTAACGTTTTTTTTCAAATGCAGAACCAAAGTAGAACATATAAGGAACATCTCTATCAAATTTGGTGACTGTAGCGTAAATATTTTCTGAGATATGCACAAAAAAGCTGTTATAAAAATCGATATTTATCGATAATTCGAAAACTGGACAGGTTAACTGAACTGCAAACTGGTAAACATAAAATGAAGAAACCAAACCTAATGCTTCTATCTTTTATAGTAAAAAAAGACGCTCTCTTAATATCGATATTTATCGATAGCTAGCGTTAAATGGGGTGAAATGTTCAAAAGATTAAATAAACTTGCTCTAGACTGAGTTCTCATAGTATTGAAGAAAGGCTCTTTGCTGATGTCTTTGTCTGAGAGGCAGCAACCGATATACCCGCTTTCTACAAGAACAGGGTATTGCAACAAGCTAAAAACTAAATACCGAAATACCAATTGAATGCCTTACAGCGTTCACTCACATTAAAACGCAATGTGTCCACACCAAGTAAACTCCCCCTTCCCCTACTCCGCCCTAGTCCGGGCTTGGGGCGGAGTCCTGCTGGGAGGACTCCTCCTTGGGCTGACCATTAGCAACGCCATTTAATCAACTCAGCTATGCAAAAGTCAACCGCTGACCCAAAACGAAGCCCGAGGAAAATCCACAGCTCTCGGCCATTACATATTTACAATTCCAACAATCGGACAAGCGCTTTTCCATTTTCCGAGCGGTCGATGGGAAATGCCTCGTGCCGAACGCAATCTCAAATTAATGGAAATTCTTTAGAAATTTATAAAAGTGTCCGTGGAAATTCGTTGATGAATTTCACATAAGGCTCACGTTACACATGGGAAATTTTTCTAAAGCTTTTTTTTTTCTTTTTTTCTTTTCTTTTCTTTAGTGATTATTTAATTTTCATTGTAAGCGCCAAAGTAGGCTACATAAATTAATAATTAATATGAGTTGGTTGCTAACCAAACTTTGTACGACTCTCTTTGGAAAAACTCAATTGTAATTTACGACAAATGCTTTTCTTTGAGTTGTTTTTCTTACATTTTCCATTTGAAATTCGCTGATTAAAATTCCATTTGAAATAAGTTCTAAAGAAAAGTTTGTTTACAAAGAACATAAGAATAAAAAATAAATTTTGCTTGAATTAAAAGTGAAAGATTAAAAACGAATTTATGCAAAATATTTTTAAAATCGGTTTAGTATAAGATATAGATGCTATATAAAGGAACAATCGGGTAATAAAATTCGTGATTGTATGAAATCAGTCGATCCTAATACATGTAAAAAAATGTATTATCTACAAAAACAATCAATTGAAAAATTGTTTTTTATATCAAAGATATTTCAATTAAACTTCACATTTAAAAGTATTTCTATATACCCAATAAATATTTTCAAAATCTTATTAACATTAGACAGCTTTAAAAGGAACAAACATAAATTGATGTGTCTATAGAAAATAATGTTGTTTTTCTAGGAATCCCAATCAGACTTGGCAATTGAAAAGTCTCAGCTGTCAATTTCCTTTTTCTTCGCTTCATTTATTGGCATTAGTGTTAACTGGAATTTCTTTGAATAAGGTTTCAGCCATGAATTGCAAAATTGACCCTTGTACTTTACACGCCCTGAGTTGGTCAAAAAGGTGTGTCCAGCTAATTGATGTGTGTGTGTGTGTGTGTTCGTGTTTGGCTTCTTAAAGTTCAAGCGTTCAAGGTTAATTCAATTGATTTGATTTGTGAGCCAAAGGAAACGAAGGTTGCAAACTGGGCTTAAACCAGTTGCCAAAAAAATGATTACTTTATATAGAAAGCTTAATTTTATATTTAAAAAATAGATATATGCATTGAAAGAACTTAAATATGTATTTAAGTTTAGCTTTTTATCAAAAAGATGGAAAAAAGTATAAAGTGTCCAAGGTTTGAACCAATGTCATGTAAAAAAGCTTCTAGTTTTTTATATTTTTTTATTTTTGCCTTTCAAGCAAACCAATCTTAAACTTATCTTTAAGAATGTATTTCTTATTAATATTAATCTATTTTTTTGTACTTTGCAGGCGCTCGTGATTGATGCCTGTAGCATATTCTTTGATATAGTCAGCATTAGTATGAACTTTGGACCGATGAGTAAGTGAAAGTGAAAGTGAACGCAAATAAAACAGAACTCAATTTTAATTGAAATCCTTTCTTACAGATGGCTGGGCCATTGCATTTAGCATTATCAATCTGGTGCTGCGTCCTGTGAGCGTTGCTCTCCTTTACCGAGAGTTCGAAACACGGGGCGGCACTCTGACCGTGGGTCAGGGCGGCTCCGTCTTCCCGGCCAGTCAGCAGCGCAGTTATCAGGACATCGATCGTCCTACGCAGCCGACACCGACCAACTCACAGCCGGGTCCCAATGTGGCCAGCATTTTCTAAACCAAAAACAAAATATAAAATAAACGGAAATATAAAAACAAACATATTAAAGGAATCCCTTCCAAGTACCTACGTGAAGAAAAAATGAACCTTTTACAAACTGCTTACCCCCAAAATTAACCAAGTCGAAAAACGCAAATTAAGCCAACTTATTTTTGTTTTGTTTTATGTTATGTGCTAGACTTAAGTGTAAGAAAAACAAAACATAAAGAACATTTAAAAATTTGTGTAGTTAAGAAGCTAGAGAAGAACGTGTTTTTTTTTTTTTGAAATAATGTATCAATGAAAGACAAGCAAAATAATGTTTACAAATTTAAAAAGAAAATATATATGAGATGTATTTATAACAAGAGCGCAGCATTTGCTGTTTTATTACAAATTATACATATATATATATATATATATATATATATATATAAAAGAACATAACGCCTACATAACTACAACTATGTAAACCTAACTTCATGCATACACATTTATGTGTGTATAATTAATAAAAATGGGCGTACTTTATGTATCTGTATCTAGAACTCTGTTATTTTTCTCTTTGTCACTATTTGCTTTTTTTTTGTTTTAATTTTATTTTATTTTTTTTGTATACCTAAGTAGTTCAATAAATAATTGAAGTATCGCCCGAAAGTTTTATGTACAAGCCCCAAGAGACAAAAACAAAAATCGAGTAAATGAAAACAGAAACAGAGAAACATTTTAGAAACCCTCCTTGGCCGCCCGGAACTTGTATTGATTGGTCCGTCCGTCCAGACAGGGCACCTGCACCAGATTAAAGTAAATGGAGCCCATCAGCTGCGATGCGGACGTGTTTGTCATCTTCAGGCACGAGAACAGCATATCATCGCAAATGCAGTGGGATCTGTCAATTAAAATGATTACTCGTTACTCGTTACTCTTCACTCGTTACTCTTTACTCGCTACTTACTTGGTGTAGAGTGAATCGTTCATCAGCTCGTATTTGTTTTGATACGCTCGTATCTTGATCGGACACAGATCGTGCTGGCGACAACAGCGATCCATCGCCATTTCACTGCCCAGATCGCTGTAGGTTTCGGCGATGTCACCGGTGCCACACCACTTGGTGCCTGCGAAGGGGCGAAAGAACAACGAGAGCATTTCATTAGCGAGTAAGTAAATAAGTAAGCATAAGGGAGTAAATCTCTTGAGTTGCCAAAGCTACGAGCTACGAGTACGCTTAACAACGAATTCAAAACTAACGAGTAAATGTAACAACGAGTTGGGGAACTAACGAATTGTTAAACTAATACTAAGCTGGTGTCTTTCCCTAACAAGTAGCTTTTAACTTAACGAGTTGCTAAAGAAACGAGTTGACAATCTAACGAGTACATCAATTAGTGTGCCAACGAGTAAGCAAACTAGCGAGTAAATGAACTAAGTCTCATATCAAACTAAAAGATTGGTAAGCTAATAAAGTTAATAAACCAACGAGTACTTAGACTAACGAGTGAAAAAAAAACGAACGAGTTTATTCATAAGCGATAATTATAAAACTGTCAAACTGTCCGTAAGCTGTTTAGTTCCTTAACTCGTTAGTTTGCTGTACTCGCTAGTTCTGTAAGCAACTTCATTTGATAGCCTTACCTGGTATAATGCCGCTGAGCAATGAGAAGGGACTGCGCGGAAAGATATTTGCCGCCAGCTTGAGCGCAACACCATCTTGATTGCCAGCGCCGGCCTCGCTGCCGTTGCCCGAACCATTTGAGCCGGACTCGTTGTTGCCGCTGCTGCTGCGCTCGGAGCCCTCGTCGCTGGCCTTGTACTTGTGCTTGGACGCATAGCTGAGCTTGTCGACATGCTCGCATTGATCCATCAGTTTGAGCATCTCGTCGAATTTGATCTCGAGCGGGCGATTGTACTGGGCGAGACCATTGAGCAGCATTTTGCCTTCCTTCTCGTTGCTGCAAAAGAGGGTCGAACCAAATTAGTAACGAGTAGAGATAAACTAAAGATTATAGAGTAACGAGAGGCGATTGGCGAGGAACGAGTATCGAATGAATAAGTAGCGAGGGACGAACGAGGAATACCGAGTGACGAGTAACGAGCTAAGAATGATTTACGACGAGTAACGAGTAGTTATTATTGGCGAGTAGGAAAAAAGAAAGTTATGTAACGAACTATAAGCAACGAGTGTTCAATACCGAATAGAGAGGAACGTGTTTAATATAAAGGGGACATACTAAGCGATTGACATATAACGCGGAACAAATAATTTATGAGAAAGATAAGTACCGACTAGATAATTAATAAGTAGCAAGAAACGAGCTTTGAGAAGCGAGTAACGAGTAACATTAGATGAGTGATAAATAACAAGTAGCAAGTGACACTTAAAGTTAAGGGAAGAATGATGTATAGGAATTAGTAATAGTAATACAAGTAACGAGCTAATAAGCTAATCATTATAATTAAGTCAAAAGTAACGAGTGAGGAGTGACATGTGACGGGTAACAAATGACGAGTGTCAATAATACGTGTAGTTAAGAACGAGAAAGGGGATGTTACTAAGAAACGAGTGACGAGTACCGATTAACGAGTAACGAGTGCAGTGTACTCATCAAACAACAACAGTAAGTGTCTTCAAAAACGAGCAAGAGAATGTTAGCTAAAAGTAACGAGTGATGAGTGCCGGGTAGAAAGTGACGAGTAGCAAATGAAAAGTAACGAGTGATGAATATTAAATACCAAGTAACATAAAACAAGGAACATAAAACAAATTAAGTAAGTAGTAAATAGTAACGAGTAACGAATAACGATTTACTCGTTGCTTAGATGAATTAGCTGATACTTACTAGATTTCAATCAGTTCACAGCCAAGCAGCAGCTTCTGTGGGCCCAGCTCAGTGACGGCAATGGTCAGATCGTGATAGTATATCATAATGAGCGAATCGTTGCTAATGCGTTTGCCGCTGCTCAAGACAAAGATAGAGAAGTAGAGTGAGAGAGATGAGAGGGGGAATTAAGATGGGGAACTTAATAGTTATGCGTTTTTTGCGGTACGTATATGGGCACATGGCCAGTCGCGTAGGCATTACAATTATGGACGGGACGTGACGTCCATGGCAATGGCGACGGGCCGCGGTGAAACTGTCGACAATTGTCGGGGACGCCAGGTGATTATTAACTCACCTGTAGGTTTTCATTTGGCGCAAGCTGCGCTGCTCGATAATCTGCTGGGTGAAGGACTGGAACGAGGGGAAGCCCTGCAGGCCGTGCGGCAGGCTGAAGGATAATGTTGGCTTGGCCAGCGCCATTGTCGAGCTAAAATAGCCCAAAAGCCCACAGAACATCAGCGAGGCGAGCAGCTGAAGACGCCGCTTCAGATCAAAATTGTGACGCATTTTGTTTGTTTATAATTTAATTCTATATAAAATAATATATACTCTATATGTATTTATGCTCCGGCATCACACAACCCCGCTGCAAAATACAAAAAATAAATACAAATACTCTATTATTCAGTTAGTCGTTATCTTTAGCTGTCGTCGTCGCCTTGTTGCTTTGGTCAGCAGCTCTTTCTATTGTCAACTGACCAAGGTTTCTGCTTTATTTGTTTTTATTTTTTTTAAGAAAAAAAAAAAAATGGTTCCGGAGGCCCGTCCGTCCGTCAGCTGAATGGTTTCACAAGACCGGCAAATGGGCCCGGCCATAAAAAATATTTCCAATTCAAAAGGCGCCCTTAAAACTCGTCCTTCAATTGCAAAACGCGACGTGGCCGTGAAACAACCCCTGTTCTTAGCCAGGTTCCTTTTAGCCAGTTTGCTGGGAGAAAGCAATCAGTTGTCATTATGATTGCGTGATATTGCATTTAGTTAAAACACACACACACACACACACACATACTTAACACACACACACACCTTCCATTTAAAGTCCACACACATTTCGATTTTGCACACACGTCGTATGCGCAATTTGTGTTTCCGTATGCAACAATTTGAATAAAGCAAAGCTTCATTTGTTATTTATTGAAAGGAGAAAAAAAAACAACACAAAACCTTTTAGACTCGATTTAACGCTGTTAGTTTTATATGCATTAAGCGATTTGTCCTGCTTGATTGATTGATTGATTGATTGACGCAGGTCCAAAATCGGAGCTTCATTGTTTGTGCTTTGTTTGCTGGGGCCTTGTGGAAAATGCCCACAGAAAGTGTGGAAAATTGGTGGAAAAATGCTCAATTAGTCCTTTTGTAATTAATTATTTGGCAATTTGTCTTATTGGACTAGAGTTCTGATTGGAGACTGATTGAAAATGTAATTACAAAAGATTTCTGACCGTTGGGAAATAAGATTGTTTAAGTTTTTAAAATCAACTCAAATAATTCTTAATGTTTAAGTTAAATGTAAATAAACTTGGAAATTAATTTTAATAAAAAATCGTTTAGGGTCTATAAACTTATCCTAAATATATATGTAAAAAAATGAATCTTTATGAAGTTTATAAATAAATTGTTGTAAGCAATATCTTTAACAAATTCTGAATAGACTAGGTATATATATATATGCATATATATAGACTTTAACCAGTTTCAGATTGAGCTGGTTAAACAGATATCAGCTGAAGGGTTCTAGAAACTAGAACCGGTTAACGACTCCAAATGAAGTCTGCGCCATTTGGAAAGACAAAAGAGAAGCGCGAACAATGAGTTTGTATAATAACAAAAAAAAAAAAAAAAAAAAAAAATAGCTCCTTGACCTTGGGTCTGCTTTATGGCTATATCATGAGTGAGTTTTATGGCGCTATTTGGCCGCTTGATTTATGCCTTAATTACACTAAGAGCTATTAATGGACTCCAAGTTGGCGACTGGAAGTTGCCCTCGAGTCCAAAGTGGCGATAAGAAGTTTACTTTTATATTATATACAATAACTCCTTATTTAAATAAGAGTATATGCAAATAGATCACAAATAGATCAAAGATCACTTTTCTCTATATAAATGTATTTCATTCTTAGAAGAAGGCATATCCGACTTCATGTTGTGTTTATCTTCCTGATCAGCTTTATTAGCCAAGTCTAGTTAGCCTGATTTGTTTGCTTATTTATTTATTCTTTTTTCGACTTTAGTTTCTTTTATTTAATTAAGCTCATCATTTAATTTGCTAAATTTCATTAAAATCTATAAATATAGATATATAGACATATCTCAGAGACTTTAAGAGCTAAAGCCACCGAATTAAATATCACCTCCAAATCGACCCCAATTCAAATATTGCAATTTTGCCATTTGATTTGCATTAAAATTTGAAGGCTCTTTTTGAAGTTGTAAAAATATCATAAAGTTTAAAAAGCGTTTAGTTTAAAAGTTATTTGTTTTTCACACTGGGCCAAAATGCTTGTAAAGATAGCTGGGTACAGGGTATCTCCAAGTCGGACACTCCCGACTAAAGTATTGTAACTTGTTTAAATTTTAGTTACTTTGTTATGTCAAATTCATATTTTTCCTACAGTTATTATGAGCTGTTTCATAAGAGAAGTTATTTTCTAGATAAGTTTAACAAATTTTGAGTTTCTGTAATAAAATAATTTATATAAAAACAAAATAAATAAATAAATAAAAAACTAAAATCTAGCTATTTATCTTGGGATTATTATAAAATGCTGATCAATATTTTTGCAATGTTTCGGGGTATTAACTTAAAGTAATAAATTAATAAATGTGATTTGTTTTTTTAATTTATATCTCACTTTTTCTACCTATTTTAACTTATCTATCTTTAACTATATTTAGCTATATCTATCTATATCTTTAGATTACCCCATTTATTTGCGCATCTTTCTTCACTCTTCCTATTTGTCTCTTCAGATTGAAGCATTTTAATATATATTAAAATAAAAAAGTATAAAAAATAAAAAAATATAGTTAAGCATTTTTAACTTTGGCCAAGTCGAAAACAATTATCTTGCAATTTTTTTCATTTTTCTTTCTCTCTCTCTCTCTCTTGATTTTGTTGGATTAAGCCTCTATAAAGTTTTCAAGAATATTCCAAGAATTTAAGTTTAGTTAGTTTAGTTAAAACATATCTTGTTGGCTTTATCATTACGATATAAATTCTCTCTCTCTCTCCCTCTATCTCTATCTCTCTCTTTTCCGCCCTTTTCTGCTGCTCGAATGTAAAACACTTTTCGATTCCAGTTAATAAACTTTGTTCACACTCGTCGCCAGGTGAGAGCGTGGCGCCCAAGGTGGCGAAAGCGGAGAAAGAGGAGAAGAGGTGCCCAAAAAAAATAAAAAAAATAAAAAAATAAAAAAAATGAGTTGTCCACACGCACGAAACATGCTAATCACAAAAAAAGTTTGTCTTGGTGTTTTTTTTTTCGCCGTTGCCCCCGAAAAATAAATCACAAATATAAAAAAAAATGTTGATTATTATGCGGACAAAAACTAAACCAAATATATATATATATATATATATATATAAAGTTATATGTTTGCATATATGTGTATTTGGTTGTTATACGTAAAATATTGAATTGTTTACTTTTTATGTTTTTTTTTTTATATTTATTTTTGCTGTTTTTTCTTTTGCTTTTTGGCCAAGGCCCGCAACACGAAAGTTTACGCAAGCGGACAATGCTCAAGTGACCACAATGCCACACTTTGTGGGCGTGCCAGGGGTAGGGGCGTGGCAGGGGTAGGAGGGGAGGGGGGCACAAAGTGAAAGTACTGTTGGCCATTGTTGTTGGCTTGATTTCAATTTTGCTGCTGTGAACTCGCATGCAACGAGAAGCGTCCGTTGACAAATCTTGGCCACGCATTTGCCAAATTGGTAACTTGTTTCACCCAGCGCCCACACACACACACACACACACACACACACACACACGCAGGCAGAGTGGAGTTATTGGTCAAGCCCAGTTATCCAACACTTGACACCTAAAGCACGAGGCTAATTGAAAGACAGCTGACCAACAAAAATGATGGCCAAAAAGAGTTGAATGGAGTTAAATGTGCGGCTAAAAAAGGTTAAGTGTTGGGCGAGAGCGAGAGAGAGAGGGGTAGAATAGGGGGGTGTAAGAGAGAGACAGGTGGAAAAATGACTCAATAATAAAGTTTAGTTTGGGCTCCAAATGATTTATGTAAGTGAATATAAAAGAGAGACAAAAATTGAATTAAAAATAAAGAGAAGTAGTTAAAGAGAGACAGAAGAAGACATAAATGTGGAGTGAAAGAGTAAGAGAGAGAGAGAGAGAGAGAGGGAGAGAGGAATAACACTTAATAAGTAAGTGACTAATAAAGTTAGATTAAGTTTTATTCACTGAAGGCCTAGGAAAATATATGTTTTTTATATATAGATCATATTAAGGTAAATGGGCTTAAAGATAGATATACAGAGAGATAGAGAGAGAGAGAGAGAGAGAGAGATAGACAACACTTAACTAATTGTTGGCTGATAAACTTTAATTAGCCCCTTTAAAAAACAGATTTTCTTACAGCTTTTATTAAGAAAATGATTAAAACTCCAAGCTCAAAATCAATGCTCAGAATGTAAATGAAGTAAGTAAGATACATTAAGCTTTAGTTAAAGAAATTTAACTAAAAAAAAAATAATTTATGGCTGGCAAAAATTTTATTTAAATAGGCAATGCACAAATAAAGTCTAAGTTAATATTTTAAGTAGTTTTAAGCTTAAGAGAGTATAGGAAAAATTATATTATTATTGGAACTAAAGTCTAATTATATATTCACAAGCTTTAAATTTGCATCAAACAAATAAATAATAAAATAAATATAAAAATAATAATAAAAAAACTAAACAAAAGTTATTATTTGTTTTCCAAGAGTTCTCTATAATAATAAAATAATTATTAAAGGTTAACCAAAAATTTTAAAGCTCAAATTCTCTTTTTTAACCAAACCAAAAAAAAAAACACATCCAATTAAATTTTATCTCTACGATGAACTTAATACTTTAACCGGATGCACTTTCCAAGTGATGAGAGAATTTTGAGATCAGCTCGACGCGATCTCGACAACATAATTAATCGCCTAGAATCGCGCGTTTTGGGCCAACAACAATCGACCAAACAAAAAATAAAATAAAATAACAACAAATGCGGTTCATAGCTGAGCGCCTCTCGCTCAGAACTCATTTCCGTCTAACAACAACAACGATACGATCAGGAAATGGCCCAAACACAATGGAGGCCCAAGCCCAGCCAAAAAAAAAATCTAAAGCTGTTTTCTGTTCGAGCCAAATTCGCATGCAAATCGCGTCAAATGCGCTGCGATATCATTTTTGAAAATGACAACTGAAAACGAAATTGACAACGAAAGGTGAGTCAAGATCAATTGCCCGACTAGCACATACCCTCTATTTAGTTGGTGAGCTTCAATTTGTGCAACGAAATTTATTTAAAGTTTATCATCAAATCCAAAGAATTTAAATTTTAATCTTAAGTATAAAAGGCGAACATTTTATTAGTAAAGAGAAATATATCTGAGCTTAATTAAGAATATTTTCTTTAGTTTTCTTTTGTTTTTAAACAGTAATTAAAATATGTATTTTATAATATAAAATAAATAAAGAATTAAGAAAAACTTGAGAGAATTTAACGTAAGAAAATAAATAAATAAATTTAAAAAAAAATAGTGTCTATATATTTTAATTAAATAATAATAATTAACTAGGTTGTGGTAAAAAAAAATGCAGCTCTTAAATATAGTCAAATAAATAAAAACAAGACAAATTGAGCTTATGGCATATATATTTTGACGTAATTAAAAATGATGAACAACTTTAATTATTGAGCATATTTTAAGTTTAATTTCTTAAACACTTCAAAATGCACTTTTGGCAGGGTATTAAAAACGAGAAAAAAAAACGAAACTTGGCCAACTTGAACTTGGCTAATTTAGTGCCATGTTTTGTTGTGAGGGGATTTTATGTTATTTTTTTTTTTGGGCATTTTTCTGTCTCGCATGTTGGGTTCAAAAGTGCAAAGCTTTGCATAAGCCGCAAGCGACCGACAACAAATTACAACAACAACAGCAACAACAACAATGGCAACAATGGCAACGATCACGTTATCTTGGCATAGGTCAGTGAAGCATGGAGCCAAAAGTAAAACTCGGCCGTGGGCGAAATTCGTTGACGTTTTGATGTTGACCCGCTAAAGTTGTTGCCTGTCTTTCAAGTTGTTGCCGTTTTTGTTGCTGCAGTAAAAGTGGCCGCTGCAGATGCGCCAACAACAACCAACAACAACCAACAACAATAACAACAACTAAAACAGCAACAACAACAACAGCTCGCAACTGGTTTGCAAGTTCGCGGTTTTAACTTTCACATTGGGCGCACGCTTAATTGTGGGCTTTAATCTTGGTTAATTTGCTCCAGTTTTGATTTTCATTTAGTATAACATGCCAGACGGCACGAAGCGACGATTAAAACGATGCTCGCTTCAGTTGCCTGCTCATTATGATGCTTCGATGCTGGCCAAAATCTCGATTTGTTTTTCTTCAGCTTTATTTCTAGACGTTACCAATTCGCTTCAACACAAAAAAAAACAAAATCCAAGCAAATAAATGCCTTTTACTCGCTGTCGCTGCGTGTGAAAATGTGAGTGAGCGCTTCTTGTTCGGCCACAGCGAAACTTGAGTGCGCTACTAAATTTTGGAAGTAACGAGTGCGTTCTCGATAAAGTTAATGCTTGTTAAAAGTTGCGATATTCAATGCTTACTTTAAATAACTATGAATATTCAAATCGAGCCCGCTACTCGTTACTCGTTACTTTGCAAACTAATTAAAGCGACGAGTGTCTACTCGTTAAACTTGGCTGTAATTTCTTGATATTTATGTAGCTGTTTCTTTTAGGTAACTATAAAGGTAAGTAAAAAGTTACTCGTTACTTATTAAAGCAACGAGTTCCCACTCGTCAAGCTTTGCACTCGTTTCATTGTTACTCTCACTTAAAGGTAACTAAGAAAGAACGAGTTAAATCCTTACTCAATAAACTCGTTACTTATAAAAGCGACGAGTGCATACTCGCTGAATTTATCACTCGTTACTTGCACATAGATTAAGTTAAAGCTCTGGTCTAATAGTCTTCTAGCAACAACATTTCAGTAATTGTTTAAGACACTTTCAGCAACGAGTCTTAACTCGTTAGACTTAACAATCGTTATTAGTACTCGTTGATTATGAATTTATTCTTAGGCTTCTTTCTAAAAAGTTTGTTCCTTTAAAAGAACCCATTGTCTATATAATTATAATTTATATTTTAAACATAATTACTATATCTTTAATATGTATCATTATGGTTGAATCATTGACTGGCTTTTAAAGCACGTTAGGACAAGATTAATTTGGCACAACAAAACTACTTCGACGGCACAAATTTAAATGTCAGAATATATTAAATACATATATATCTGTATACTTATGTATCTGCATTGATTTGTTCGCTGACAACTTTTATTTCTTCTTTGCACTTCATTTATATGTATTCGAGTATATATCTAATGAGTTATTTAAACTCGCTACTCACAAAGACAATTAACTTCTAGCCAAAGCATTTCAATCAGTCAAAATGTGCGACTTAGTCACATAAAACTCAACAATTGGGGTTAAGATTCATTAGCCATTTTGGCTTGGCTCGGTTCACAAAGTTAGTCTAGTTGTAGTTTAAGCAGTTGATGACTTTACTATTTGCATATATTTTTAGATTTTGAGAACTAAAGTTAAATGGTTTAAATGATCCCCTACTGTACTTTGAAGTTTGTAAGCCAGAGACCGTACGCTTTTCGCAATCCAAGCAATTTATTTTAAAGTTACAATTTGAAGCGCATCATGCTTAAAATATACTTTATTGCATTTTCTAGCATTTGTAATATAATAATTAAACATGAACGTTGGCTTAATGTGAACTAAATTCTTTAAAAACGTACAGAAGAAGCACGATTGCTTTTAAGCTGAGCGTAAAATGAGTTTTTGATTTAATAAAGTCGTTGATTTGTAAGTATGAAATACTTTTAAATTGATATGAATAATATAATGCATTTTTCGTGATATTTAATTGTAGTAGAAAAGCGTGCCTGATTTAAATAAAGCAAACTATGCATTTAAATGAACACATTTAGTTTGACTTAAATGCAATATTCCTGCTTATTTCTTTAAGTGCATAAACGTGCAGCAATTTTTTTTCAACTCATCGGTCTGTTGAGGTAGGGTACCTAAGATATCAGTCAAGCTGAACTTCGCACAGTGTCGCTAATCATGTGAATGGGAATTGGGAATGGTGGGCATTGGAAAATTGAGAATGATGAGCATGATGACGATGATGTGCAAGAGATGCAAGAGAGGTGGGCTAGCGGTGGTGAGAGGTGAGTCTAGTCTCTGAACTGGTTGCGCGGTTCGTGGTGAATGATGATGAAACGCAATGATGAGATTGTTGCTGCTGCATGTGGATGACAAATGCAGCTAGTGGCATTCCCATACCCATTCCCAGACGATTGTCTCTCCTTTTTATATGCTGTTGACATGTGAGTGTGCGTGTGTGCTGGTGTGTGTGTGCTAGTTTCACAAGCGTTTTGGGTGAAACTCGGCCAGTGCGGGCCGTGTGGGCCCACAAGAGCTGCAGCCGTTTGGTAACTGATAATCAATGTAGCTGCATCTGTGGCTGTATTTCTGTTTTAGACCTTGCCAAGCGCTTTTTTGAGCCACTTCACTGGCCTCAACTTAGCAACAACAACAACAACAATGCGCATTTGCAAACATTTTAAGAACTAGTCGCAATTATAATTAAATATTTGCCATTACGTTTTCCAAGCAGTAGATTTTAGTCGGTCAGTTTCACTTTTAAACGCACGAAAAAAAAAGAATGCCGAAAACACAAACAAAAACAACGACGCAAACTCGCTAAAACTATGATACGCATGCGCGCCACGCTGAAAAGCTTGCCGAAATGCGCAAACCGTACGCCGCCGCGCAAAGACAGCAACTGATTAATGAAGCTACAGGCGAGGGCAGCCGGAGCTCTGCAGCCGAAGTCTAAGCGGCGGCCGAAGTCAAAGCGGCTGCCGACGACGCGACGACGAATTTGTGTCAAAAGCAAAAGCTGCGCTTCAATAGCAGCAGCGACCAGCGCAGCAACAACAAGTGCTGCATGTTTTTGGCAGCTTTAAAATTCGTTTGCGTGCGTGTTTGTGTGTGTGTTCGTGTGGGCGGCTTGCGTTGCTGCAATCGAAAGACAATTGATCGGCAAGCAGCGACGTCAACGTCAACGTCGACGTCACTGTCAACGTCAACGTCAACCTTTGCGCTGCTTTGGCGCCCAAGTGAAAATACTTTAAACAACTTTTACAATGTCGCTGCGGCTACGCTGCTGCTGCTGCTGCTGCCGCCGGCGGCATCCAAAGAAAAGTGACAGTGGGCCAAGTGAAAAACAATTAAAAACGCGCTCTTTAACTACTTCACCGAAAGTGACAAAAACATAAAGATAAAAACAAATACAACACAAAAGAAAACCCAACAAACAGAAAAAGAATGCTCCGAAGAGATGAATTTGATTGTTATCAGCACTAAAGAGCCATAAAAAACTATTTACGAGCGCTTAACAAAAAGCTAGTCTTGGATTTTTATCAACTTTTGTTTACAAATGAAGGCAACCGAAATCATTCACTTTTATTCCACTGTAACTCAAAATGCCATTGTTATCGTTGGCAAGATCAAGTTTAGAAAAGCATTTCACGTGTAAATCGATTTTATTCGAATTTTAAGATTTATTTTCCAGGAACTAAAATAGAGCAGAGAGCTTGTGATTTAAATTATAGATTTCTACTATTTTTTTCAAATGAAAAAATAGCATCTCTTTCGGTGAACTACTTGTCAAAAATTGTATTTTTAATGCTCCAATTATTAAAGAAAAAAAATGTTTAGAAAACATTTCGGTTTCGCAATGAAGTACAAATAAAATTTAATCTTTTTGAGCTTTGTAGAACTTTACTTAATGTATTTATTTGGATTGGACTTAAACATATTCTGTTAATAAAAATATGTTTATTGATGTTTTTATTAAACTGTTAATGAGGCTTTCAATCTGATTTGTGTGGACTTATATAGTAAAGGAAGTATGAAAACTAAAACGGAATTTGGCACAGGAACTTTTTAAACATGCCGCAACCAAAACAGGAACAGTCTCAATGGAAATATTTTTTTGTTTTTGTTTTCTTGTTTTCTTGAGCGTTAAGGATCCGTCTCCGGGTCCGAATCCTCGCCATTCAATGACAGGGAGAGAGATAGGTCGACGCTGGTCCAGCTGCTGCTAGCGTCGCTGTCAGCCGAATCGAATTCCTCATCGATAATTGTTCGGAGAATGTGAAAATTTAACTTGGAGCGTTTCTTGCGGAGCAACGCACAATTGTCGTTAACTTTGTCTTCGCCATCCTCTTCCGGTATGGTTGGCATCGCCTTTGGCATCTGCATCCGCCCGGTTGGCGTGTAACAAAAACCGTTTTGCTTAACCATCTGTTGCAAGTTTTGCTTGTTATGTTGCTCGACGAGAATTTGTGAAATGAATTTATGTTGAATGTGACATAATAAACGTACAAAGGTACTAAATCAAACTATGTTCAGAGTCTGAGTTAAAGGCAGTGCACACTTGATTGAACAAATCAAAAATATTTGTATTTGGCAGCATTGAAAGTGTTTACGAATATCGCACAAAGCGTAATGCGATTTCTAGCGCTCTCGCGAGAGTAAAATTAAGCAAGTGAGAGCACAAAATGTTTGCGAATAATGCACAATGAGAAATGTGTTTCAGATAGTTGCTGTCAGCATAAGGTACGAAAAAGAGAATCAAAGAAGTTGACAGCAAAACGTTTACGAATGCCTAACAAAACAGAATACAAAAAACAAAACGTTGAAAGCTTAAATCGAATTCACAAATAGACAAATCGTATTAAACTAAAATGAATTGAATAATACATAATTTTTATAAATTGTTTTTTGCATTTTATTTCAAGATTGGGCATCCGAACTGATGCCAATGCCAAAAAATCGCTGTTGGCTACAATATTATTTAGGCATATAAGTCGTTAATTATACATACATACAATGGTGTATATACGTTTTTATACATATATGTATAAAGTACTATGCATAAGTTTCGTTTAGTTGTATTGTATAAACTGTACTTAACTATGTTATGCTCGCTTATGCCTAGGCACGTTTCACACACGGTTGACAAATCAGTTAATTGGAAGCTAACTGCTAACTGTTGTGGCCATCGCAGATGGTCTAAAAACTGGCCATACGAAAGTATTCGATGTAAGTTTTAAGCGCATACTGCAAATGGGAGGAGGGAATTTGATTAAGTTTGATTGATTTGATTTGATTGATGTACGAGAATACTATATATGCATTTTATTGTTCACATATAGTTCACTTCATATAGTTTTTTATGATGCTTTTGTTGTTTCTTGTCGCGTGTGAATCGTGAAGACTAAGTATACGTTATGCATTAGACTATTAAATCGTTTATTCTGTTTATACATTATCATTATTCTTATGAACGCGTAGCAATCAATTGTTGTTTGTTTGATTGATTGATAAATTGTGCTACATTGTGTGTTTTTTGTTGTTGTTTGCGTTAGCGTTTGCGTTTGCAATTGTTGCAACTGTTTGGTCTAAAAAAATTACGTTTTATTGAACAACATATTCATATTGATTATCATTTATCAGTATATTAATATATATATATATTTATATATATATATATATATATATATATGTATATATATATTTATATGTAGATTTATATATATATATATATGTTAAGCAATCACATCATGTATTCGTATTTTTAGAATTAAAATATGAACGATCATTGGATGAACAATATTCTGGTTTTCAATCCAATTACGAGGTGTGTGTAAGTGTGTGTGTGTGTCTGTGAATGTTCTTGTGTTTTGATTGATTTTATCTAAATTAAAGTGTATCTCATGTCTAGGCCATTTCGTTTGCCCGAGTTGGATTTGGAATACAAAACGTAACAAAATACAATTTAGAAACTTTCTTGTGTCTGCTTCTTTTGCTTGGCTTTGTTTTTTCTCCTTTCGTTAACCTTCTGTTCTAAACCAAAACATATAAACATGTGTGTGTGTGTGTTTCAGCACATAATCCAGATCCAATCCGCAGATGCTCCACCTTTTTGGTCACTCAATTCTCGCTGGGCTCCGGCGGTGACGGCACTCGCTTCACATTCATGCTAAAGAACTTGTTCTTCACCTGATCGATGGTGTAGTCGATCTCAATTGCCGGATAGCTGGACTTCTGAGAATAAATGAAGGAGTGGACAAAACATTAAAAACGATTGGATTGGAAAAGGGCGCTTTAAAATAAATTTAATTACGTTCTGTGTGATGTTCTGGCCACGAAGCAGCTGCCAGTTTTCCAGTATGTGAGCATAGCGCAAATACTTCTCGAATTCGTGTAATGTCTCATAGACATGGCACAGTCCCAAATAATCGTACTCCAGACCGGAGTAAGTGCGTCCAAACAAACGCAAACCTGATAATTGAAAAAATAATTAGACAATAGAAACATAAACAATAGAAACTTATTTACTTATATCGATGCTGCGCAGATATAGATCCTCTGCCTGACGGAATTTCTTCATTTGATAGTTGTAGAGCGAGGCGAGATGGCCTATGGAGAGGCCCACCTCGTAGTCGTAGGGTCCAAGCAGATCGGTTTTAATCTTGATGGCCTTCTGGTGCATGCGTTCCGCCTCGTCGAAACGATTCATGGTCTGATAGAGCCGCCCCAGGTTGCCATAATGCTTGGCCGTCTGTACGTTGACCTCGCCGAACACCTCCAGCGACAATTGCAGGGCGAAATTGTGCAGTTCCTCCGATTGCAGCAGCAGATCCTCCTCGTCCATGCCATCGGCGATTTTATCTAACGCAATCTCCTCCAGCAGCAGCGCCTTGACGCGCTTCGCCGATGCCAACATCAAATGATTGCTGGGCACCAGCTTCTTCATTATGTTCACAGCCTTATCGACATGATCCTGGGCACAGCTGAAGTCCCCGGTGCTATATTCGTGCACATAGAAGGCGTACGACAAATCCTCGTGCGCGATGGCCACGTGAAAGTTCATGTTGCCAAAGATGCCGCGACGCACGGCCAGCGCCTCCTTGTAGACCTTCACCGATTGGAACACAGAGTCCACATTTAGCAAAAAGAAGCCATAGTCCAGCAAAGCATCGCCATATTTCTGATGATTGGGGCCAAAGTGTTCGCTGTGCGAGGCAAAAACCAAAAGTTAACAATCGAAACTGACGGAGGCAAACACGTGTGTGTTAGAGGGAGTTGGCACTAACCGAGCACGACGCACCGCCTGACAGATGAGCAAATTGGCGCGGGCGAAATCACGCTTGACCACGCAGGCCTTGGCCGCCTGCCGTAGAACATCGATGGCAACGCTGCAATAGATGGAGACCGAGATTGAAGATTAAAGATTGAAGAGTGAAATCAGCATGTGCGTGTGCTGTTCGATTGCGTGCTTGTGATTACCGTGTGGGCGCCGACATTTCCAAGTGATGCATGGCCTGCACGCTCCACATGTGACTGTTGTTGTACTCGTTGCGGGCAAAGTACATGGACGAGATTTGTGTGTAGGCCATGGCGATCAGTGGCGTCGGCACCGCATCCGTCAGCTGGCTGTTCAGCTCCATTAGCTCGCCGAAAGTTTGCTGGGCCAGCTTGAAGTTGCAGTGTGAGGACTCCGCATAAAGTAGGCTGTACAAAGTAAACGATAGGGATTAGTAATTGATATATGGCAGGATATACTGGACGCGCTTACCGTTGCAGGCAATCGAGACGCGTGACCAGAGCGTCCTTGTGTGGCGGCATGCGCTTCAGTCTTTCGTTGAGGCAGGAGAGCACCGCAATGCTCTCCTGCATCCAGCCCGCCTCGGACAGAAAGCTGCCCAGGCGCAGGCCCAGATCAATGGCCATCACATCCTCGGCGGGCAAGGCATCCAACATGGGCAGTGTTTCGGTTGCCTGTGCGCCATCAGCTGCATCTGCAGCCTCGGCGACTGGCTTGTTATCAGTAGTGTGACTTATGCTCGCAACGGGAGCATCTGCATCAGCATCAGCATTCGCATCAGCGGCGACGGCGACGGCGGCAGCAGCCAATTGCATTTTATCGTAGTCAATGAACGGCAGCTCGACGGCCGCAGCTGCAGCTGCCAGCTTATCGCCATCGAGCGGCGGCTGTTCGCTGATCGGCGTCTCGATTTGGGGCAGGGCGAAGCGGCCCACATACGCATCGCTGAGGCGACGCGGCAGCGCCTTGTTGCTGGCCATCAAAGCGGCCACCGTGCGCAGCAGCTTGCTGCGTGCGGCTGTGTCCCGCACCAGGCGGCGGAATACATCGAGATTCGACAGCTCCTCCAGCAGCGTGTCCTTCAGCTCCTCGCGCTGTGACATCTGCAAAAAGGACAAAACCAAAATTCAATTAGTTCAGTTTAAAGCAAATTAAAAACATTTGTGAGTGATTCCGTTAGCAGTTTTTAACCAATTTCTTTTTTAAATTACATTCATTTATTGTTTATTTATAGAGTTTATTTTAAATTTAAGTAAGCAAATTTTTATTTAAATGCATTAAGCAAACTCTGATTATTGGCATTCATAATAAATCAAGCTTTTAGTTTTCGTTCAGTTATTTGGATTTCAACAGAAACGAATTATGAATTATATCAATATATGTTTTTTCTCATTCACAATGAACCCAGATTTGAGCTTAAGTCTTAAGAAAGAGATAGAAAGACTTGTTCAACAATCAAATCCTTTCTTTCGCATAGGCATTAAACTTAGCTCTAAAAGTTTATATTATTATTATATAACTATAAGAAACACAAAAAATAGATAGAATATATCCAAACTGTTTTTCAATTTCTACTGAAAAATTATTAAGAATATGTAAAAGACTTGTGCATAATTTTTCCATTCAACATTTACGCAACGCTGCTTAAGGATAAGGACCCCCTCTCTAACAAAGCCGACGTCAATGCCAACGTGCATTATATAAAAGGATAACAAGCAAAAGACGTAAGCAAAATAGAATTCAACAGAATCGAGAGCATGAAGATGACAAGTGCTGTCAAACTTATGCGTAGCAAGCTGTTGCACAACACTGACTGCAAATGCCAATTGCCGACGAGCTGTCACGGCCAGCTCTTGCTATTGTAAAAGCCAAGTTCAACGGCTTTGCCTCGATGGAAAATGGAAGGATGCACAGAACAAAGGGGCGGCTATTTATAGCCGGCAAACAAGGCTGGACAGCAGCAAGAACAGCATCAGCGACAGCATCAGCAACAGCATCAGCTGCTGTTCTTGTTGTTGTTGTTTATGATTAATCGTGTAATTGTAGCGTTTTTATGACAGGCAATTGCGTGTTCAAGCCGACGCTGGCATGCCCTAACCGATTTCAAGGCTGTTTAAATGTATGTAGATACCGTGTATAAACAACCGTTTATTAAAGATATCATATCGCACAGCTATGTCAATGATATTTAATGCCATGTGCTAGCAGACATAATTTGCACAAACACACTCACATACACACATACCGCAGCTGTTTACCAGAAGCTTCCACACATAAACATAAACAGCGGCGAGCTTTTTGCTTGGCACGAGCTTTATTGACTCAAACAAGTGTAATTTCCACTAATTGCAAATCAAAACAAAATACAGAAAAACAAATACAAATTCTGATCTCTTGTCCTGCATATCGATGTTGCAGTGCAAAGAGAGAGAGAGAGAAAAACAGAGAGCGAAAAACAAGCAGCGAAATTAGTTTCGCCTTGACGAAGTTTGAGTACCCTTGTATACATATGGAAGATGACCAATTTTATATATGTACATACATATATACTTATAACTATGTTAACTCAAAAATGTATACTTATTTTTATATATACTTTACTTATATATACGGGTTGAGAACTCTTTTACATTTTATAATACTTTTTGTAAGGGCTTTAAGTGCCCACCTCATGATCAAAACAATTTTTGCTGTATGTGATTCATTTCAAATAATTTCTAGAATACGAGGGTGGTTTAATAAGTAGCCGAATTTGAGAAGTGGGTGGTTAATAAAGCGAGCCTTGCTTAATTACAACACTCAGATTTCAGATTAATATATTGATTAGTTTTTGGCGGGCTTTTTGCCTATCAAAAAGCTAAATGCTAATATCGCTACTTATAGAAATACCTTCGTTTATATACACGAATTTTTGAATTACACCTTCGACATTACACAGCTCGTGCTATAACTGAAATACTCGCACAGCAAGGGTATACAACAAGTGCCGTAACAGCGTGGCGAAGCGCGCACACACACTCACACACCCACACAAGCACGCGTGCGTCTTTGTGTGCGTGCTTGTGTCGCAGCTGATTTTGTTATTCGCTTTATTTTCGCAGCGTGTCTGATTGGCTGTGTTTTCACTTTTTTGCATCTGCCCTCCCTTAGAAGTGGCAGAAGAAGAAGAAATGAAACCGTAACCATGGTAAATAGATGGAGAGGATGAAATGAAGTCGAGTAGAATGCGGAGTTAGATAAGAGAAGCGCACTCACCAGCTCGTAGACATCGATGAGCAGGTTGCGCGGCAGCTCCGGCAGCTTACTGATGCGACCCAGTGTGGCCACTTTGCAGTCCAGGCTGTTCACGACGGCAATCAGCGACAGATCGTACAGTGGCTCGGGACTGTTGTTGTTGTTGTGCCCGGAGGCCGATGACATCAAAGCCAATAGCTGCTGTTCTGCAGCCATTTTGCCTTATGTGTTGTTCTTGTTGCTGTTGTTGTTGTTTTTTTTGTTGCTTTTCTGTTTCACTTGTTTATTGTGTGTGTAGCTTACTTAGTTGTGTTTTCTTTTTTATGCTTGTTTTCGAGCAAAACAACTGCTGTTGGCTTATGAAAAAAAAAACATAAACCAAAGCAGCAACAAAACTCGCCAGTCGCGGGCTGCGGGGAGCCTTTGGTTGGAGCTCTGCAACAAGTTTGGCTCGTTAATAAAAGGCGCGCAAAAATCACCAACAAAACAAAAACATAAAATAATTTGTTTAGCAGCAAAATAAAATTTGAACAAATTCTGTTTTGCCGCACGTGCCTGTCAAATGCTAACTGTTAACTGTCAATCGGTTGCAATGTCGCACATACACACGCACACACACACACACATACGAACGCAAGCACGAACGAGCGCACGAACGCACGCACGCACGCACTGTAACTGGCCACAGCCAAAGCAGTAGTAGCAGCAGCAGCAACAACAACAGCAAAAGACACTTGCCCTAACTTCACTTTCTTTTAAGACGTTCTTCGCTTAATCTTGCCTTTCATTTTTTTCTCTTTCTTTTTGCTGGTGTTGTTGCCCAGCTGCTGGCAATTTCACTGCTACTGGCTGCCAAGACGAGTTCCTCTTTGTTACTCACGCACACACACACACATACAGTACAACATACACGCACGTACACACAAATACAGACACTGGCCAGTCCAAAAACTTGCTGAATTTGATTTGTTTTCTTGTTTTCAATATTTATGATGGGTGCGGGAGGGGTTTGCTGGCACGCTGAGACCACTTACACAATATCGAACACATTTAATTGTTGTTACACGTACAAAATCACACGTCGAACTGCCCGCCTACTGCACTTATTGGTCTTGTTGCGTGTATTCAATTGAGGCACTATATTTTTGCTTCGATTTTATGCCAAAAAAAAGATTATTATTTGGCTTGGTGATGACAACAGCAGCCAGCAGGAATCGCCAGCTTACCAATCTGGCAAATCTATCGCAAACGACTTATCGATAGTGCGTTGTGAGTTAACAGTCCTGTAAAAAAACAGACCATTCGTTTGAATTTTTCATATTGTGAAAACATTATTTAATAAAATAATAATTGGCTAGTCAATTGGCTCTTCTGGTTATAAACTTTTATAGGGAATCAAGTTTAAATGTCCTGATACGTTTAAGCAACAAAATTTGTTTGGCAGTGTCAAGTGAGCTAAACCGTAGAAAGCACAGAAACATCGAAGGTTATGTGATGCTGTCGTGTTAAAATGCAGCTTTAACAGACCCATTTGAGTAAATTCGCAACGGCTTTTTGAAATGAAATAAAACAATGATATAAATAAAAAGAAAAAATATATTAATGTTAAAATAATAATAATAAATTGAACATCGATATTATGAATGGTGCTGTAAAACATCGACGGTATTCAAATAAATGCCGTAATGCGAGTCCTGTTATTTATTGATAAATTTGACAATTTAGCAAAGTGACCAAATGTTGTTGCTTAACTGTTAGAACATAATATGCGGTTCTCAAAGAATGTAGAAAATAAGAGAGAGGAACCGACCTGCTCGACCTGTATATACCGTAGCTTTTCTTATGGCTCTTTGTTATTGAATTGTTGTACCGCGTGTTCTTCTTCTTCTTGCTTCATGCCCGCTTGATAGCGACTCTTTAAAACAGATCGAAGGCATCGTCCTCGACCTCCACAAGCCCAAAATCATTGGTGCTGCCGAACATCCACCAGTGTCGCAATATATTTCTAATCAGCAGAAACCGGGTCGTCACGAACTCAAAGAAATGGAAAAATAGTGCGCTGGACGTGAGCAGCGCACAGGAGGCGACAAACACCTCCTGAACGGTTAGCTGCTCGGTGCTGCCCTGATTGAGATTATCCATGCAGTGCAGGACCTGTACACAAGTAAAGAAGCGCAAAAAAGCGTAGATCGCACCAAAAATCAGTTGACGCCACAGACAATGCAACGGCACCGAGCAAACGCTCACCTGCTGCAGAATGACGTGGGCGAGCGGCATTAGCGAGGCGCTGAACAGGACATGCTTAACGATCATGCCGCAGCAGCGGCCGCAACAGAAGGCGCGCACCATTTGCTTGAGGCTCGCCCGATCTGCCGTTATGTTAAACGGTGCATTGCAGATCTCACACCGATTGTCCCGCCGATGCATTATCCAGCGTTTCAGGCACTTCAGGTGTATATAGCCCTAAGGAAGCACAGTTAAACGATGCCCGAACAAGAAGAAGAACAAGTGGGAGAAGAAAATGGAGATGGAGATTTGCTTGGCACCCACCACGCTGCCCTTGCACTTGCAGGGACAATTGATGATCTCCATGTCGCTGCGATTCCAGCGGCAGATGCGGCACGAATTCCCAAACTCGTTGGCCGAATGGACGCTCTCCTGGGACGCCTGGCCAGCTCCTGGTCCAGCGCCCGCTCCAACGCCCGGCGGCAGCACGCGGCCCAGTTGTTGTGTGGCACCAACACCACAACCACCCTGTGCCAATCCTGTTGTGCCGCTCGCGTTGTTGCTGTTGCTGTTGCTGTTATTGTTGTTGTTGTTTATGTTGCTGTTGTTGCTGCCGCCACAAGTCGGGGGCACGCTCTGTGTTTGTGATGTGGCAGCCCCGGCGACAACGCTGTTAAGCAGCCGCAACGCCGTCGCCTCCGACAGCTGCTCCGACTCCTGACCCTGACCCTGACCCTGATGCGGCTGCTGCTGCTGCTGCTGCTGCGGCTGCTGCGGCGGCTGCTGCTGTTGCTGCTGCTGCTGATGCTGTGCCATGCCGTAGCTTTTGTTAACTGGGAACTGGGAATCGCGATCGGTGTGGAGTTGGTGGTTTTATGTTAAGACTTTGTGTGCGCGTAACGAACTAAATTTTGATCAACGAATTTCACACGCAATTTTGTTTGGACATTTTACACAAAACGTAACGTTAGACTTTCACAGCATGTCTGAGATTTGTTTCAATACTGCCTCACATTTCGGATCAGTTGACAGCTGATTTCGGGCCAACTTTCAATCAATGAAAACTTTTCTGTTTCTTTCAACACTCTTCTTTACAAATATACCAAATATGCTTATTGGAAACCAATTTCCTAAACAAAATTTACTGGTAAGAAAAACACAAATAAAAAATTGTTGTTTTTTTTGTTTTTTTTTTTAATGTTAATATTAGTTGTTGATACATATATATATATATATAGATATAGGTATAAGTATATATTGTTTATGTTGAATATCGCAATTCGCTTGCCGCTGCTGCGAGTTAGTAATTTGTTCGTAAAGTTCGCTCGCCCAAAGATCGAGTAGTATTCATTTGGGTGGGGGGAAGGGGGTGGTGGCTTGGATTGGACTGGGGTAGGCTTGGGGAGAGGGTGAACTTGGTAACCTCAACTCTCATCCGTTACTCAGCGGGGTTAGTAAAGTTAAGCGCCATTCAAATTTGCAATTGGCGGCTCTTCTTTATAAATCCACTTTATGTTTACAATTATGACGAAAAAAACTTCAACAATTATTGCATAGTTTTCAAGATTCAATAACAAATAATAATAATAATAATAATAATAATAATAATGGTACAAAAAATTGCCAAAAATAAAATATTAATAAAAAAATGCACAAAAAAAAAACACAAAAAACGTACAAATGTTGTTGTTGTTGCTGTTCAAAGCGACGAGCCTGCCATTTGTGGTTTATATATATATATATATATATATATATATATATATAT
>SCDZ01000620.1:0-38948 GCA_004143845.1 Drosophila lacertosa | reverse complement strand
TATATATATACACTTTATATATATAGCTAGTTAAGACCTTTGCTCTTACTTTTATTCCGAAATATTTGCATACTTGATCTTATGATTTAATTGATCTTATCACAATCAATAATCTTATCTGTTGATCTTATCAATTTCAGTTTGAAACTTAAGAACTTATATGACTTGCAAATATATCATTCAGCAATTACGAATACTTAAGCATACGTTGAGCTTCTTACATACAATACCTAAGCAAATACAATGGAAATACAGTTACATATAAACAAGATGTAATATAATGCAATTTGCTAACTTAAAATTGCACAAAGTTATAACAATATAAAATAAAGAAATATGAAATTTTATTTAAATTATGGTTTGTGTTAGCTTTTGCAATTAACTTAAATAAATAAATAAAAAAATTTTGTTATTTTTTAAACTTTTAAGCGTCCGTATTTTGTAAATGAAGCTGAAATAGTCACTTCAAGTCAGTTGAGCGAATTTCTTAAGTGTGCTACACGGATGATTTTTAGTTTTGCATTCCCAATTCAAGTTTATCTTAGGCCTAATATCGATATTTTTATAAGTTTGTCTTCTTTTTGCATAAAGAATCCTTATATATTTCCTATAAATAATTCATAAAAATCAGTCAGTCCAACGCGCTCTCTTGTTTGGCTTTGTTTTTTGTGTTGGTGTGTGCTTATGATTTGATTTGGATAACTTAAGTTGTGTGAACTTCAGCATGTAGGGTTCAAATATAGAAAATTGTAGAGCAACTTTAATCTACGCATGTAGCCCTGACTATGTATTATTTTCGGTCTGTCCTTTATAATTTGTTAGCATAGGTCATGAATACGTCTATATTTCATTAGGTTTAATAAGTTAAAATGTAGTACGTATTATAAATGTGTGTTGTACAAATAAATTATTTTTTTCTTATTAGATATTTTATCAGTATATTCACTATTATATACTTGTTTTAATGGTATATTTAAATAAATATATATTTAAACGCGCTTGTTGTGGTATGCAAAGATTTTATGGGTGCGTTGTATGCATATATGGTTTTAATTTTTGGCTACTTTCTTGCTTAAGTTATATAATTCAACTACTTTTTCTTTGCCGCCTTTTTTTCTGCTTTACGTATGGCCTTTTCACGTTCGCGACGTTCACGCTCCATATCCTTGCGTTCCTTTTCGATGCTTGCCTTCAAGTCCTTTAAGCGCTTCTTTAACCGATTTTTGTCATCGCCAGAAACACCGAGTGTTTTAAAGTCCTTGGAGTCTAGCGTAAGCAAAGCACCACCTTCCACATTATGCTCTTTAAATACAGGTATATAACGTTCCAACTCAATGCCCATCAACCAGTGTCCAACCTACGCAGTCCCAATTTATTATTTTATTTTATTATAGCTTGTGGATTGCCTGTGGTATGATGTTTACCTGTTCCTTTGTCCATTCGTGTACAGGACCGCCTTTATAATTATAGCAAGCTGCGACTGCTTTACGATCCGAGAAACTAGAACTGGAACCAGACAGATCTAGGGTACGGCTGGGCGAATAACCGGGCGAGGAGCAGCCCGAGGACATGCTGGTCGGTGACGGCGGGCCGGTGACATGCGCCGATTGTGTTAGCTGCTGTTGTTGGTGATGCTGTTGTTGCCAGGGTACTGTGCCGGGCGGGGAGAGTGATTGCGGAACAACTTGTTTAACTTAAGACGATTTGCAGTTTTTAATTAGTGGTGGTTAGCAAGAAAGCGTGGGGCAAGAGAGAGAGAGAGAGAGAGAGAGAGAGAGAGAGAAAGAGAGAGAGAGAGAGAGAGAGAGAGAAAGATAAAAAGAAAACATTTTTATTATTATTCGCTTGATGTTGTGTTAAATGCATCATATCAAAGGCGTGACAGAAAAACGAGGATTAGGTACGTGAATGGTTATAACAGTTCGTATAGCAGTTTAGTATAAATACTGCGCAATTCATATAATGAAATGGCACATGTATTAACGTTGAATATAACAGTACAACAGTTAAGTATAACAGAATTTGGTTATTTTAACAGTTTTGTATATAAAACAATTAATGTTGAATGTCTTTGTGTACATGTGAAACAATGACGCTAATGATATGAGAGTTTGTTTAAGGGAAAGAATTTAAGTTAGTTTTTTTAGAGCATATACTACTTTTCGAAGTTAAAACCGCAAGCATCATTTTTGAATAGTTCACCTTTAGGCTGTGCTTCATTAACCGCCTGGCGAATCTCGTTGATCAGCGTCTTGCAGTTGATCGCTGCGGCGCTTTGGCTCTTATTGATCTCTGTATAATCGTCACTGGAGTGACGCGAGGAGCCGTCCCCAAGACGCCTGAAAATTGCGAACGTATAACAGATTGTATAACAGTGTGACGTGTGTGTTATCACCCACCTCTCACGATCGGACAGAGCTTGATTGAGTTGCTCAGTAAAACTGGCACCGGGCAGCTTGCTGCCGTTAGGAGCCACACGTCGTCGACTCGGATACATCCAGTTTTCGCCATGATCGTTTTCAGCCAGCTTATCGTTGGAGCCAACTATAGAGTCGTATGAGCTATTAAGATCTCGATTGCTTGCACTGCCACCGCCAGCATTGCCAAAGGTTGTCATACTTCCTCGATGAAACTCATTCAATCCACCTCCAGTTTCCGCCGGCGATCCCAGTGAATTTTTAAACAAATTGGACGCCTGTTGCTGTTGCTTGCTTGGATCCTTATGTACTTGGGCGTAAAGTTGATTAATTTGGGCCTCGCGTGCCGTCGACTGATTTGATGAACTGGACGAAGCCGATGACGTCGAATTAAGTAGTATTGCAGTTGTTGTGCCAACATGTCCATTGGAGGACGGGACAATGCCGCTACCAATAGTTGCGTTTGAAGCAGGCGGATGATTTTGCAGTAAGTTGTTTACATTAGCAAGCAAGTGCGTGTTGCCATTGGATAGGCTAATGCTATCATGTCCAGTAGACACACTTATTGGCAAAATTGCTGCGGACTGCTCTAACTCCACCTCCTCTTCGCTGTCATCCAAAGTGCAATCCGAACTACGGCTATTGCTTCTACTGCGCTTGTTTAGGCTCCCGTTGAGAAGTAATTCGCTGACACCGTTGGTGTTGGTGCTGCTACCATTGGACACGCTCGTCGACGGTAGCTGGCGATTAGCTAGACCACCACGGGAGGCTTTTATTTAGAATTTTTTTTAAATTCGGTGCGATTTGTTTTTTTTTTTGTATTTATGCATTTTTAATATTTTGTAAAAGATTTTGTTTTGAATTTGTTTTTGTGTAATGTGGTAGCGAGGAGACGCAGCATTGTGTGCGTGATAATTTTAAATCAATCGAACAAACAAATATTTAACGCAGACAAGCACGCAGAAGAGCAAAACAGAAATCAAATTGAGCGACAGCAACAAGACGCGCAAAATACAGAGAATGGAAGAGAGTAAAAAGGAGAATGACAAAACATTTAGCACAAAGACAAAGCGTATAAATAACATCAACAAACAAAACAAAAATCGAATTAATGATGTGCGAAATGCTAAATAAAACTTTTTGGGCCAAGTACTTACCCAGCTCGATTTTTGTTTTGTTGACTGAGTTGTCTAAGAGTTCGTGCTGTGGCACGGCTGCATCCAGTTCATCCTTAACGGGAACTTTGCGCTCCACTGTGGCCGTCTTGACTCCGTCACCATCCGGTGATAGATCGGAGATTTCCGTATCGGATAGCTCCGTTTCTAACTTATGAAATAGTGGTTTTGGTGGCGTCTTGCGCATCATTTGGGGAGTAAGCTTGAGTGTGGTGCTGTCGTATGGCAAGCCAACTGGGAAACCAGCCTTTCGCTGCGTTTCTTGGAGCTCATGCTCCAAATTAATGACACGGTCCTTCAGCTTTTTAACCAACGCATTGTACTCGGTGTCCTTCTCCTGTAGTAACTGCTGGTAAAACTCCTCGCGATGGCACATGTCCAGCTCGCGCTGCTGATACTCGCGCACTAGTCTCTTGGCTTTGTTGTACTTTTTGTCTAGTGCCATATACTGAGCCTGCGACTGCTGTAGCATATTCTGTAGGTTGGCTGCCTCCTTTTTAATGTTGCCTAGCTCACGTTCGCTCTGACGTAACCGCTCGCTCAATAGTTCATTCTCATTACCCGTTGTCTCCAGCTTTACCAACTACATGTGAAGTAGGAAATATGAAACGGATTAGTTTTGCTTTTGGACTACGGTTTGTTAAAACTATTAAAATTTACGAAATTTTTGACCAACCATTTAAAAAAAAAAGAAAATACGTTTAAATAACAAACCTTTCGCTTAAGATTCTGTATAATTTCTTCCTTAACCATGAAACCCATTTCGCTCTATATAAAAAAATAAATAAAATAATCAAATTATAAAATATAACTAAATAAATAAAATATAACTAAATAAATAAAATATATAAATATATTTAATATATGGACGATCTTACGATCAATTCAAATTGTAATCCTATTCTTGTAAATTTTTTATTCTGAGTAATTTTATCTAGGTCATTTATAATCAAATTAAACATTAGTGCAGATTCCCCAAGGCTAAGTGCAATATAAAATAAAATGTATTATTCTAAAAAAAAAAATTGGCGATATGAGTCTACATTTAGTTTTTGTTGCTTTTAAAGACATTTTAGTTTTTAATGACCAATTACCGCTTTATGCTGTGTTTATATTTCCGCGTGGTATTAAAAATTTTGAAATTCAGCAAAGGGAGAGAAAAAGAACACGGTTTTAGCAAAGCTCACAATAATTTAATTATCTGTTTTGCCTAGGGGACATACTTCTTGTAGAAGGCGCTTTAGCGACTCTACCTCCTGCGAATGTGTGGCCTCAACCTCCATTGGATGCTCGACCTGCACAGGACTGGATGGTCCCTCACAGACACTAGAATTAGCCGACACTGGTTGTGTAGAATCCTCGGAGTAATCGAGCGTGCGACGCAGGTATTCTTCTTGCTGGCTATAAAAGCATAGTGATAATCAATATGAAATTAGCTGAATGATGAATTTACTCCACTTACCGCTTAATTCGCTCTTCTTTTTCGCGATCGGCTTGTAGACTTAGCCGTATGAGTTGAGCCACCTCTGAGTTTTCGGGATCACGTTCGCGACCGATTTGAAATTTTACCAAGCCAGAGGTATTGCGAAGCACTGAAGCTGCATAAGCTTGAGTAACGCCCACAAGACTCTTACCGTCCACTTCAATTATCTGATCGTTGACCTGCAGTAAAAAAAATATGTATAAAAAGATCATAAAGGGTCGATTTTACTTACCTGTATACGTCCATCGCGCGCTGCAGCGCCGTTATCTGTAATTGTTTTAACAAATATGCCTAGTTTTTCTAAGCCAGCGTCAGCGCCAACTCCCATGCCAATAATGCTAAGACCTAAACCTTCAGGACCTTTCATTAATTCAACAGGAAACACGTGCATCTTTTCAACCCGCTTCTCCAGTTCATATTCGGCCGAAGCGGCAACTGGATCGACATCTTCATTACGGCGATCGTAGTCTGTCACAGAGAATGTTGAATATACATGTATCGGGCCAGAGCTAAACCGGACCTTTGGATTCTTTCGTACTATGATAGGTGGATAAGAGCAGTCGTCGTCATCAAAGTCTAGCAAACCTTTGAGAAAGAAAAAAAAACCCGAAAAGCGTGATTAATGGATAGTTTCAAATGTAGACAAACGCTTTAGCTTACCTGGCACTTCCATCCAAAAATTGCCATCCTCAAAATAATGCACGCCCGCCTCCACAAGAACCTCCTTGCTTCTAACCGGCGGATACTCAGGTATATAGTACTGGTTTTCATCCAGCTCAGTTATACCAGTACTTAAAACAATCGAACTTGTTGCCTGCTCAACATCCGCTAACGAATATGTGGAGTTGTGCTTGCTAGAGATGATGCTGTCATCGATGGTGGTTGTCTGGTTAAACGTTACATCTGACTGTGTTGACTCTACGGAGACAATTGACTCGTGTAAAGACTCTCCTGTTACATACGTCTGATTCAAATCGGAATGTTTGTCCTCATTCAGAGGTTCTGTAGTTTCGTATCCATTTTCAAGTTCTGTCCGGTGAGTCGTTGTATTGATTAGCAGATTTTCTAGACTACGCTTTGGCGCTTCGAGCACATCACGTAGCCACTCTGGTTCGTCGTCGTCGTGCCGTGTAGTTGTTGCTGTTGCAGTCGATGGCGTTGTTGTGGTTGTCTCTGTTTCTGTACTATCCGCCTTAACAAAGGCTACATTTAACATAGACGTTGTGGCTACTATATGTCCAATACCAACAATATTTGCAGTCTTAAATTGGTCCAAATCAAAATCATCTTCCAGCCGCTGTTCCTCTTCGTGTTCTGCCGCCTTTTTGCCTTCTTCAACAACGACATGGATAGCTTCAATTTGTATGTCCTCCTGAACTTGACCGATTTGGCATGAATCAGTCGCTTCTTTAATCACTGTAGACTCTTCGGCGAGATTCTTGATGCTGGTTGGCGATGTTGCTGAGGCAACAATGGCAGCAACAGCCACACCCACGTTAGGCGATACGTTTAGTATCTGCTCAACTTCTTTGGCTTGCTCATCTGACAGCAGCGACTGTTGTCTGTCAATTGATAATAATATAACTTATTAGCAATACTTATAGGGTTCAAACGGAAGCTAGATGCGGTTAAGTTATTCATTACGGGCACTACGAACCTGATTTTGTTTTCCAAAATGCTACGGAACGAGATGCAAACATATATAAACACATGACAAACGTTTACATTGTAGAACAGTATACAATGGAAGAAGCAACAACCACAGTCAGAAAATACAAAAAATTAATGCAAGAATAAAATATATAATAAAGAAAGATGGCGCGAAAATATAATAATAAACAATACAAATCAAATAAACGATAAAATGGTAGTTAGCCAATAACTTAAAATGCATCAATAAAATTAACTGCAAGTTTAGACGCAATCAATAAACTACGCAAACGTGTTTATTATATATGTATTTAGAAATAGTGTGACTTATGAAATCTATATACCTTCCTTACAGCCTTCTAGATAATATAGTTTTAATAATATGGTTTCAATTATATGATTTCAAATAAAACATTAACAGAAAATGAGAAAATAGGTGAAGGAATCTCTCTGAATGAAATTATCGGAAATACGGAATGTTGCCTGGACAATTACACCTAAGCAGTAGAAGAAGCTAAGGAAAAAAAGGGTGTATGCGAGTTCTTGGATGCATTCAACGGTGGGGTGTAGCAACACTCTCGCTTGTGCGTTGCGTAACGTGCTAGCGGAACTAAAATATCATACCTGGTGAGTGTGTACGTCTTATATCACCTGTCTGTGCTTGGCAAGTATTACTAACAATGGCAATGTCACTACCGCCTGCTCTTGTTACTAATGCACACAACTGCTGTTGAATGTCAAAAATGCTTTATTATGTGGATCATATTAAGTTAGTCTGCAAAAGTAATCATCACAAAAATCTCTACACGTTGAACTTTCATTTTAATGCACTTGGTAATTATTCGAACTGTCATTTCATTATATTGCGGCTTTATAGAAAAAAAAATTAAAGATAACTTAAATAGCAAAGAAAGCATGTTTAAAATTATATATATTATTATATATATTAATATTATATTATAATGAATTGCGGTAAATATTGTTTTGACGTTGCTATTGTTTTTGTTAATATCTATTGTTGCTCATTTTTTGGGGCAGCGGAACGAACGACAATATTGCGTAAGTGCGTATTATATGTGTGCATTGAAAAAAGGACAATGTTTATTGTTGTGTGTAATACGTTTTTAATTTATTTAAGGAACAGAATCGTAAGGTGGACCAAGACAATTTTTCCACATAGCAGTGAAATAAAAACAAATATTCCCTAAAAGAGGAACACCAGAAACCGCTCTCTTTTTCTCTTACTCTCGCTCTCAATCACTTACTCAATCTCTCAACCTGCTGTTGCTCTTGAGTCGGGTTTTTAATATTTTTTTTAGCTTCTGAGTGAATTTCCAAGGTTGTTTCTACAAACACGTACATAATGACGCCATACACCAGACATTTAGCCATTGCGATAAAAATAACTAACCACTACAAGGATTCGCTGATTTTGAGTTTGATCCTTCATAGAAAAGAGTCAAAGTGAATGCTGACGCTGAATTAACTGATTACACATGTTGCATGCACCAAAAATTAAAACATTTTGAGCGTATGTTTATAATACTGAGTTTACAATTACGTTGAGCGGATATGCTTATTATTATTATTATTATTATTATATTTCTTAATAAAAGATAGAATGAATAGTCATAAAAAAATTTCATTAGGAGCTAATCAAAATATCAAAATATAAAGCTTAATAAAATAAAATTGCAGTATGCGGATGCAAGTGTCCTGGAAACACATGCAGTGCATTTACTATCTTCAAGTTAAGAAAATTCAAAGTGAGACAGCAGAATGAAGTTTTCTTCTTCATCAAAATAAAACATTGACGCAAAAAGTGAGCTGATTGTTAGCTGCTTATTATATTTTTTGGCTCCAAACATTCTTATTAATTATTAAATATGCGTAACGTACATATATGCAACAGATTTATTTTTCTGCAGTTTATTTCTAAATAGAATAGTCTCTTGATGGCTGATAGTAACAATAAAAAAATATATATAAGAATCTTGCTCATAAACTTGTGCCAATCCACCAGTGATCGATCACAATTGGCCAGTATGTGTACGTATAGTATGAAAATGGGAGCCTGCAAAAATTGGAACAAACGTCTTATGATAAGATAGACGAATTCCGGTTTCACGGGTATCTTGTCCAAAATCAAATAAAGTTTACTTTCATGTTTCCGAAAATGGATGCCCAACTCACAAATACGCTAAGAGCTGGTTAATTTCAAAAACTGGAACAATTGAAAAGGTATAAATAGCGAATTATGACTTTATAAATATAAGTTGAAAATCTATATTATTATTTTTAATTCATATTTGCTTGAAAGCTTTAGCTTGATTACTTGATTTCTGATTTTAAGTCAAGCTTTTTCCTCACTACGTACACAATCGCAAAAAAGGTAGGTATCAATGTTAACAAGCAGCAACAAGGCTGAACATGTAAAATTATTGGAGCAAATAACGAAATTTTAGCAAATGTTGTGGCATGTTTCAGACAGTTAGTTTATAGTTTAAAAACATTTTGACTGTTAAAATGCAAACTTCGCAGTGGCTGCCAAGGGACCACAACGAAACAGCCATAAAAAGAAAAGTACATCCATCACATATTAAACTTATTAAATAAAGTTATCCCGTCAGTTTAATTTCTTTTTTTGGGTTTATATGTACTTATTATTGTGCTTGTTTTTTTTTTAAACAATTAAAATTCGCTGCGTCTACGTACATTGAATTGACTTTTTTCCAAATAAAGTTATGATTTTCCTTGTAATGCTTTGCAAAAGTTCAAAATGGCACACGCAAATTGCTTAAACCATTTTAATCAACTGTACAAACACCACAGCAAACCGACAAGTTAACGAATCGCGGACATGTGATTGGGTTCTGAGAATTGCAGCAGCAGCGTTTTTGCTGCTAACTGCACAGGCTCCGCTCAAAAACTGCAAACGGATAGCAAAACGAGTCAAGGAAGGCAACGAGCTGTCCGAGAGTCACTCAAGAGACAAATAATGAAGAGTGTACGTGAGAGAGAAACGAAACACACTCAAGAGACAACATTGCAAAATTAACTATATATATTCCGCTCTTTCTCTCTTTATTTTTTTGTCGTTAGGGAGCTTTTGAGTTAGCTCTATTTGAAATATCTCTATTGATAGAACATTATTATGAAAGTAGCAAAAAAAATATTACTGAAATGGTTGACTAATTGGAATACGTAAAAGTATCATTCTCGACTCAGACCGACTAATAGATATTCTATAAAATGTTTACGAAAGACATAAACATAAATAAAAAATAATAAAAATTCTATGTCACAGAAATACAAAATGTAGTATTAGATTACTCAGACTATTAAGACTATTATTAACATATATAAGTGTAAAGCAGCAAGCCTACGTTGGGTAATATAGAAAATGTATAGAAAAAAGCTCTAAACTAACTGTCTTGACCTGGACTGTAAGACATTAAAAAAATTCTTGTCTCTAACACACACAAACCAATAGTTTAGGGGGTGCCGCAGATTGCACAATTATTAAATAAGTGGCTCATATACTTTGTAATCTAACCGAATATAATATAAAATGCTTGTTATTATTGTAAAAACGAAGCTTAAACAAAAATTAAATGTGTATTTGGGATGGATTAATCTATGAGTTTAGTATTCATTTACAAATCTTAGCGGCTGAGTGATATAACATATTGAAATGACCATACTTTTCGTTTCTATACATTACAAAATTCACATGCATTATGTTTTTTAGTGTAAATAGTAATACCTTGAACTTAACAATCGCTCAGCCTCAGCGGCTGTCATGGCATCCGGCAAGCTTTCATCACGTGGTATAGCAACAATAGGAACTGTAGCAGTTCCTGGGGGTGAAGCTGTAGCAGTGGTCACATGCACCTTGATTAACTCATCGATGACATCATTATTTAAATGTTGTAATATATCCTCCTCATCCTCGCCAGCGCTGGTATCTGCATACTCCAAATCTTGAGTCTCAAGGGGAGGCAAACGCCGCTCGGGCAAAACAGGCGCCTTCTCGTTTAACACCTCGACATATTCCACAGTTAGTTGCTCATCCTCGTTCCCCAATAAGTTTAGCTCCTCCTCCTCCTCATGTGCATCTATCGAGGCAATGGGCGCTATACCTTTGACTAGCAAAGCACGAGCTGGTGACATTGGAGGAGTAGCTTTAGTGCTACATGTTTCGCTCTCTTCATCATTTTGCTCACATTGCTGACTGCTGTTGCGTCGTCTTATAGGCGAAACAACGCCCACGGGCGGCGAATTGTAGGCTCCACGATGTAGCGGCGATCCATCTATACTAGATGTAGGAGACTGCAGTAGTCCACGGGCGGTCATCCCTATCTGTTGCTCCTGCAACTCCGGCATAATAATTGCATATACTGTGTTTGACTCCGGTTGGAAACCGTTGGCGCCATGAAACTTTCGCTGCATATCGCTTATCTTAGCCGTGACATAAAGATCCGCTTCGGAGCTGAACACCTCCCGTGACTCGCTGCCATCAGGATTAAGGCGATAGCCTACGTCCGCATAATTTAAGCTGTGTGACTGCTCCTGTGCGCCATCACACTGCGTTTGCAATTTCGCCTCTAGTTCTGGCGTACTCTCATCGAAACCGACATCGTCCAGGTTAGCCGTTGAAATTATGCTGGGTGGTCGCTGGCCTAGACCTGCCGCAGGCATATTGACAATGATACTGCTTCGCTTGTTGGCGACACGCTGCGGAGAGACGTTGACGGAGGTGGAACCAGAATATTGTTTTTGCTGCAATTGCGGAATTGATTCGTCCACAGATTTTACACCTGTAATGCAAAAAAAAGATTTTTATTAAAATCAGATCGAGTTAGATCATACCAGTACAGAATGTTCGATTTACTATTTCTGATAATTTCACCAATCCAAAACGATAAAAATAATGTTTAATATGACAAGGCAAAATTATTTATTTTAAACAATTCAACACATTATGTGATGTAATCGACTGTTTTTATTGTTCAAAGAGCAAACTTAAAACATGTAGAAAACCTTAACTGTCGTCCTCATAGCTAATTTTATTGGTCAGTTACTAAACACACAACAAACAAACATGATACTTGGATTACTTGTCAATCGGACAACAACTTGACCAAATCGTTTTGCATATTCAGGAGCATATATATTCGCTCTTTTGCTGGACCAGCAGCCGCATTAGCTATAAAGTCGGGATCATTGTGCATATGCCGTGCATAAAATTCACGATAGCGTTTGAGTTCAAGTTCCAGGTACTCGTCCATTTCCTGGTTTTGCTGGCCACGTAATTCATTCTTGATAGTTTCCAGAAGATAGTTCATGTCCTTGCGGGTTTTATCATCTATTGGCCGGTGATGACTACTATACCCAATTGAGTTAATCCCCTGCTGATAATTTTTCAATCGTGTTTTATCACATACTGTTGCGGGAACTGATGCACCTGTGCAGCATTGCCTGCTGCTGATATTACAGTATAAATCTTTTGACTCAGCGCTATGCCTGGGCACAAGTTTAGGTCTTGATTTATATGTTATCTTATATGTGAGTCTGGGTGCAAGCTTTGGCTTGATGCCGCCACCAGTATTGCGAGAGCCTCCTGTCATGTTAGGAATTTGATCATTTTTGCTTGTCTGATTACAGCAGCTTCCAGGTGATTCATCCGGTGTAACCTGCATCATGCTAGACATGGCTTGCCAGGCACTTGTGTTGGCCATTGACGTACAACATGGAATCGGTTCGCTCCCTTCCGCAAAGTTCACCCAAGTCAGTTCATCCCGAGGTATTTGCTTGAAAATTTCGCTAAGACGTTTCTGATTGAAACAAACGCTAAGATGACTCATGTAAACCTGTCGAAGTCTAAGTTCCTCGAGCGTCTCGCACTGCCAAGTGCTAATTTTATTGTACCAATGCAAGGCCAGTTGGTAATCTGTTGACATTGGGCAAAATGCCTCCTCGGGCTTGGGCGACACGGCGAGGAGTACTTTAAAATCGCTGTTCAGCATCTCCTCACTGGCTTCAAAGGTTTTATCGTCGTCGCTTTCTGGCGTATGAAATCGATTTGGAGAACCAATTTGGTTGCTTCTCTCATTAGCGGATCTCGATTGTTTGCTGGAACCAACCCAGTCTTGCTTCTCATCAATGCGCATCTCTTTATTACGTTTTTCCTTGAACCGTTCATTGCTACGTGTACCTTGTAATTGCCCTGAACTGTATCCAGTGGCCATTTCTATAGGTTAAGTTTTGTCTACTTGCAGCCAAAGCGACGAACCCAATTGCTAAAAAGGAGTTAAATGTATTTTATACTTTTGGAGTCAATGGGGTGAAATCACTTCACGCACTGTACACAGCGTGTTTCAATTTTGTTGATTAATTTTGAACTGTTGCCAAATTTCTCTCAATTTTTTCTTTATTACAAATGAGAATAAATGCAAAGAGATTTCAGAAGAAAAAAAACCTATTAAAACATATTTACGCTATTTGTAGCACACCAATGGACATCCGCCAACTTAAGTTTGTATATGTTTATTATAAATTTCAAGTACATGTATTTGAAGTAAGAATTTGAGTAGAAACCCTTCTTTCACTTAGCATACGCTGCCAGTAGAAATATCCCTGTTCTAGTAAAAAACCCAACATGCTAAGAAGAATGCCAATGATCCACAAAAAAAAAGCGCCCTGTAAAATGTCCAATGTAAGAACCACACGCTTCTTGCGCCACTCTTCAGTATCTGCATCATCTGCTTGTAGATCTGCCTGATCATCAAGGTCCTCAAAGAACTCATCGGATTGCGAAGTTCGACTGCGATGCACCACATCCATACGCCACCAGTACTCAAACAAACCATACTCATAGAAAGCGCTCAACATTTCCTGAAACTTGTAAAGAAATGGTGAGCCTAGCGGTAGAATATAGGTGCTAGGCATAGATCTTAGATATTGTTTAACAATGTGATAAGCAGGACGTCCAGCCTCTGCATTGTACGTGAGGGCCAGGAATTCTTTGGCCCTATCATCACGCATTATAAAGGCATCTTTTCTATACCGGCGACTAACTGCAAGCTCGTAGAAATGGTCGCTATCTTTGAGAGGATGTACTCGAAGATTTTTCGTAAGCTGATTGTAATGTTGCTTTGAAAGTGATAAATTTACAGCATCCACCATGGTATTTATTCCGTGCACGCGCAGACCAAGTGGTGTAAGTTCATCAAGTGTGTCTACCTGTTCGTGGTAGCTTGGCTGTACAAAACTGCTTTCTAATTTTCCGAAATAAATGGACGTCAATACATAGCTAAATAATATCCAACCCATGAGGAAAGCACGTAAGGAACTTATATTCGAGAAACGATCCACAGGTTGACCCAAATGCGTCTTAAAGAGCATTTCGACGATGTCGTACCAGTTACAACTGGTCTCACCTATTATTTTCTGTAGCAGCCATTGTAATATACCGAAGAGCATAGAGACAATCAGGAAATTAGCCAGGATAATGTTCCACACGGAGTTTTCAAAAGCAGTCATAAAAATGCGATATTCCGGCTGCATTTCCGCCGCAGGGACAACCAAGCAAATGAGGGTTCGACTGTAAGGATATAGAAATTCAACCAACGGCAACAAGCAATCTAAAACGAATCGAATATTGAGTGCAATGTGTGTTTCTCCACTTAATAGGTCCTGCACGGCACCAGTTAAGCTGCCATTCGAAAGGCAGCGGCCATACGCTTCATCATCGCCGGGTACGACATATCGAGCTGTGGCATTAAGTTGTTTGGCCAGGATCCGTGCAACAGTTCCATCAATGGCCTCAAATCCTGCAGTCTCTACAGGTGTCAAGGGCAAAGCCCGCAACGGATGACTGAACATTGAAAATCGTAGTTCAAAGCCATGCAAATTTTTTAACTTATCAATGTAGTATTCAGCAGTAGATATCTTCGTCAGCTGCAGCCCTTCGTTACCAAATGGTTGGAAGCTATATATACCCTCTCGCTGAGTAATCGCCAAGGCAAACAGTAACTGCTTACGCCAGCAGCCCTCAAAAAGTTGTCTGAGCTGTCGCTCACTCGCTTTCGGCCACACAAACAGATATTTATGGAAATGTCGCCATGGCTGCCGTGGATTTAACATGTCCAGGATACGACGCACTATAGGCTGTCCAGAATCACCAGCGGGTATGTGAAAAATATTCATGCTATTCGTCTTTCGTATTGGTTCGAGCTCGTGAGCTTCTAGACTGCGAGTGCAGCTGGGCAACCGTGATGCGATACAGCGGTGCAGCTCCTGCTCCAGCACAATATGCGAGGAAAAGTTTACAAGTAGACAACTTGTACAGCGATAGATGTAGGTGATTTCAGCGGATTGCAAGTTGGCGATGCGGCAGCTCATCTCTGACAGCTCCAGGGCTGCTTTATAAGCTGTTGTCGTTGTATTGTTTGGTACAAAGCCGAGTAAAAGGCCAAGTAAAGCCCACATTTTGCTAAAACTAACTGACTAACGGTCAACGATGCTTCTACTTTGAATGTTTTGGCGTTAACCTAACCTAAATAAGGCATGCGTGTTGTTTTAATTAAAAGCTAAAAGAATAGGGTTTTTTGCAGAGTGCCGAAGAATACATACTCTTGTAGATATATTGACAATACAAAATTGGTATTTATAGAACTTTTTTAAACTTCGGTGCAAATATGTTTCCTCAAAATATTAAAATAATAATTGTATATGAGTAATGAGGTCAATTATGTGCCCTTAAATAAGCACATTTAATGACAAAACGTAAGCACCCTATACACAGGCATAAAAGCAAATGAATACCCAAACGCCTATGGGAATATATAAAATAAAATTGTGTAACATAAGGCGCCTAGATCAACAATTAGTTATTGCTACCTCGGGGCTCATGTTGTGCTTCTTTGTACCTGAATTAAGTAAGTCATATAAGCCATGTGTTGGCTTTTTTACCGTAAGCTTAATAATTACATTTCACCAAAGAAGAAATTTATAAAAAGACACGATTAGTGCAGTCATACAATCAATTTTTCCTTACTAACCTCGGCAAGCTTGGTACATTTTGCGCAGGGAAAGACACATTTTCACTTACACGTCACCTTAGGTAAAATATGATGATTTTAAGTCTGTCACAATCGATTTACATACATTATGTAAGCACCATAAAAAAATATACCCGATAGTCGATAAACAAATCAAGTTTTGTTTTATGTGCAAGTTCAAAATTCTGCATGTAAAAATGTATCGGTTCAGCAGAAATTGTGAGCAGTTTAGGAGAAAGCCAATAATCAGTATATAAAAAGCGTTTTAAAAAATTTCGCTACAAGCTATCTACTTTTTATTTCTAAATTAAATATCGGCCTCACATTTTCATTGCAACTTCCAATTGTATTGGACAAGACAATACATTAAAGCCCGAGTACGCAGCATTTTCTAATTCTTAACAATACCTTTCATCGGCTGCGTTTAGCTTAAAACAAGCATGAAAGCTTGTTATCGCAGTGGGCAAATGGAGAGGGTGGGTATGTGCGTGCCAGCGAATAGGCTAAGGTCGAACTAAAATGCACATCTAATTGAGGGCGGCCATTACTACAACAAAGAAATTGCGTTGCAATTCAAGAAAATAAATTTAATAAAATTATATAGAAAAACGAAGGTCAAGCGAATATCAAATGGCAGCCTCCAATTAAATTGATGAGGAAAATTCTAATTTAGAGAGAAAATTTCAGATGTTTTGTTTCGTTTAAATTAATTCAATGAGTTGCGAGTATTCGCAAAACTACATACCCAGCAAAACATTGATAAACAATTTAGTGCAAAAGAAGAATAATCTTGGGCATTTGCGATTATAATCATAATTTAAGTATAATTTCATAAGTTATTTCATCGCGACGATCAATAGGAAATCATACCATCTAAGGTAAATGAGAAGCATATGTAAGGAGTTTGATTTATATTAAAAAACTAAACTTCATTTAAATAAAAAAAATTTCCTGTTGACAAGAAAAATTACAGCCCGTTGGCGGAGACAACCAATTTTCGCAAAAAAATGTTTATCTACATGACAAGCATGAAAAGACAAGCGAACTGTTGCTCCTGCTTACCAATTTTTTTTTGCGGTTAGCCGCAAGACAAATTTAGAATGATTTTCTAAAATTGTGAGAATCGAAAATGGACTGCACTGTTCTTGTTATATTGTATTTCTGTGCATTTTGCTCTATTAAAATATGCCAAACTGTAGTATGTAATGAGGTTTACAAATATAAAGATATAAAACATGAAAGAAAGTAGAATAAAAAGTAAACCGATAGGGCAGTAGTTCCATGTACTTGGTGTTTTAAACGCTTAATACAAATGGTTCCGAGTTTTTCTGTGAATTACACATAGTTTTAATAAGTTGTAAATAAATATAGTCATTACATTATGAAACGAGAAGCAATAAATTGAAAGCCTGTCTATCAGCTCTTAAACTAAACGGAGATCAATTTTTTAATCCCTCCAAGAAATATATTGTTATAATTAAATCACGCATCGACCACATGAGTTTAAGTTGACTTGATAATGATGGCGATTAGTTGTATGTATTTTGATACTGGCAAAACTTTCGGCAACGCACATCACACTTATTCCATTAAAAAATTTGTTTTTTATTGCTTTCTGAACTGTTACAACGATTGTGACACTTTATTTCTTAATATGTTTTATAAGGTGAGCGTTAAATTTAAAATGTTTAGCACTTTGAAAGAGAGCGGTGGCGAATTAATTTAATTCCGAGAATTTAAAATAACTGTTTGCGATTTATCAATGGAAACGCTCGCGATCGGTGACATTAACTAAAAGATCTGGCGCTAAATTTCGTAAAATTAAAAAAAAATTTTACCAGCTACAGTTGGGTAAAATGTCTATTCTCTCTTTCTCTCCCTCTCTCTCTTTCTCTCTCCGTGTATGCCTCTATATCATTTTTGCTCTCATCATCTCGCTCAGTTCGCATATTTTGGCAAATTGCCCGTCGATGAGGGAATTGCAGACAAGCAGCACCAAGCGCCACAGGGTGTTCTTGGTGGGAAAACGTTTTTTTAACATATGTATGTAACATAAGGGTTGTAATTTGTCAAGTTGCCAGATTGCACAAGCAACGTGTGTTGAGAAAGGTCAGAAATATTTTTTGCTGAAGTTCATTTTAATAACCTAAAAAAACCGACTTTTAAAATCACAAACAGACAAGATCTCATGGATAAAAATGTACAGCAAACAGCAACAAAGAGACATTAATGTCAAAACCCTACGCAGTGTACGACCAATGAACTCAATGATAATACAAAACAAAAAAAAAAAAGAGGGCTAATAATGAATGGCGAAATATGCTGGTATTTAAATTTAGTTTTATATAATTATACAGAAATATCGCAGTCTTTGTTATATAATACCGATTTTTGGAATACACAATTTTTAATGTATTTTGTGATTGGAAATTTGAAATTCCAGGCAAAAATAGCAATAAAATATCATTCCTCAAAACACCGTTAAGTATTAAATAAAACAAATCTTTAAAAATAAAGCAACAAATCAACATGGTTTAAATTTTAACAAAGCTATGAACGAATAAAATTTGACCACTTCTCTGAAATTCTTATGAATTCAATACACACCATACATGATGACAAAATTCTGATCTCACATGTTTGTACATATACCAAATCTAAAAGCTTATTGAAAAAATATATATTTTCGTAAATAAAATATATTGACAAAAACTATGTTTCGTTGTATTTGCTTATTTATTTATTTACAATTATTCCTGAATACATAATTGTTATTAATTTTTTCATTCTGCCAGCTTGTTGCAACTTGACACAGAAGAGATAAAAGCTCGTAATTGGTTGACGCGCTTGCTAAGCTATCAATCGTGAAAAGCTTTACCAAAGTTTCTGTTTAAAGCCCTGCGCTTTCCAAAAAGCTTATTTTATAATGAGTATAAAATATTGGCCGTTTCAACTTTACCGCGTGCAGTGTATTTATGTATTTCATGTCGATTTGGTGCCTGTTTGATTATATACAAATATGCTTACATACAAAGCATAAGGTAAATTAGTTCAGTTAGTTAGTTAACAGCTTTGGCAGATACTATATATATATACTCACAATTCACTTTCTGAGGTGTGCCGCTGTTGTTGGTGTTACGAAGGCCCATATTTTTTGGCCAGCAGGCCCCTAATATACACTCGTCTACTTGTCCTGCTGCCCAAGTAATGTTCTCGATTTTATTTATACACTCGTGTGTAACTACTAGCCCCATTTAGCGTATTCAAAACTACCAACGGCTTTTTCCTCTCAGGTAATCAATGAATGGTATTTTCACATTTGAATGGGTATAAATCGACTCTGGAAATTAATGCATTTACAAGAAAAGGATTTAATAAATTTATTTGTTCCTATTTTCAATAAATGGATACCGTCAGCACTCCGCCACTTACAAGTGATAATGGCCTTCAGAATGCAATGGCCTTCTTAAGAGCAGCAACAACAATTTGATCAACAATTAAGGTAAGGATACCCCCACAGCGCTGTGCACCAAAGACTTATGAATAGATAAAGTAACAGGGCTGATTGCAGTCTATTTTTATTTTTCTTGTCAACCCGCTTCTAAGAAGGCACTGCCGCAACTCGGTGTGCCATGTTGTTCTAAGCGGAAGTGTAGGGTGCAAATAAATTTATTTTGTAATCGGCAGTAGAAAAGGTCAGAAAGCGAAAATAGGAGGAACGAAGAGCATATCATCTTTGAGTTCATTAATACAGTACGGATGTAGAAGCTACGAGATGCCGGAGAGGCAAGCAGATACAATGGATTACAAAAATAACTCCAACCACTATATCTGAAACATTGCTGTCTGCCTCGTCGAATAGAGATGGTCGACAACTGATTGCGAGCGCTGCATTGAAACAATGCTGGCGTTGTAGAGACTTTAGCGACGGGGAGGAGTATAGCCAGCTGGCTTGAAATGTTTTTATTGCTGCTTGAACTGTTGCGGGCATCGTTTTATATGCCTGCTGTGTTTGACCCATATTGGAATTTGCTTCTGATAGTTAAGCAAAACAAACACTGCAACACAGTAAATAGCAAGGAAGCGAGAGCAGCTGCAGTCACAAACTGTGTGCAAATTTAATTATTGTTATAATAAATGTTTGGGTACAATAAGGGCAGCAAACTGGCACTATCTAACTTAGACCCAGCCTAGACCCAAACACACACAACAACTAAACGTCAGTCAAGTTGCTTGAACCAAAAATGACAGTATAATGCTAAAAGTTCGAAAACATATGGCCAATATCTATGAAATGGAATGTGACTTACCTTCGTTTCCGCTGCGTCGTCGTCGTGGCACACTATTGTAGTTGTTTTGATAATATTCTGCATCACACTTCTCCGTAGACTCATTTTCTTGTTTTTCGTCTTCCGTGTGCACAGGAGACGATGGTCCCGATGAGATGCTGGCCACTGGTGACCCGGACGTTACTGAATTTGTGCTACAACTGAGACCATTGCTGTTTCCCGTATATGGCTGTCCGGCGAGAGCAGCATCAACAGAGCCTCGCTTGGCTGCCTGCAAATAAGCACTGTGTGTACTTATTGAGCTGGTAGGCGAGGCACCTGATGAGGGGGTAGAGCAAGTGGTGGGTGTTACATCTTCAATAGGATCGATTGATTTTTTCCGAGGCTTCTCAGGTGGCACGGGTGCTGATTGCTGCTGCTGTTGCTCTTGCTGCAAAAGAGCTGACCGTTGCATGGCTGCTGTAACGGCTGCGGATTTGGCTGGTGGTGGAGGAGGTGCAGCCTCAAAACATTTTGTAGGAGAACGCACACGCTCCGCAATATATTTCACGGGACTTATATTCTTTGGCTTGATGGCTGGAATAGGCGGCAAGGGAGGCGACTTAACAGGACTGCAAATTTTACCACTTCGTGGCCTAATTTCTGGCGGAATAGCTGTGGGCGAGGGCGCGGCCGCAGGTGCGGCAGCAACTGCGACAGAATACTGGCGCATGAGTGCACTGGGCAGCTCCGAAGTGACTGTCACAGGAACTGGAATCGCCTTAGGCGTCTTTTCGCCATCCATAATTAGGCCAGTGCCGGGCACAGTGCGTATTATATCACAACGATTCAGATCGCTGTGAGTTCTTGTAGACTTGGTCTTAGTAAAATGTGACGTCCACTTCTTTTGCTTTTCAATAAGCTCTCGAGAGTTGAATTTGCGCTCGGGCTTCTCCGGCTTTTCATTGCCGGTGAAGAGTGCGCTAACTGAGCCGCTAGATGGCGGCGCCGCGGACACTATGGTTAGATCTTCTGACTTTAGCCGTGTTAAATTCGGTTGTGGATATTTGGCTGCTGGAGTTGGTTCCACAATAAATTTGGTATTGTTGAGACGTTCGGTGCAGGTTTGCGGTACTGCTGAAATAATATTACTCTGGGCGAGAGATGCGCCTGAAGGAAAAGGAATGCGGCGCTTTGGTGGCGACTGCGAGCGATCTGAGGAGCGTGATGATGAGCGATCAGAGCCGTCGCAAAGGTTATCCTCACGTGAGCCGCTGCGCAGCAGACGTGAGCTTACATTCGAGTTGGACTCTACGCCGAGTTTCTCGAATAGTGCTCGTGCATTGTTAAATCTGGCCGAATGAGATTCAGTTCGCGCAGACGGCTGTGCTGCAGCGGCAGCGGCGGCTGCTGCATGAGCTGCGGCCACAGCGCTCAGTTGTTCAACCGGCTGAATTTCAATAGGTTTCCGCTGGAAGATATTGGCAATTTGAGAAACTTTCCCAGCGGGAGCGGGTGCATGCTGCATAGGATTTTCCATATTGCCGCTAAAATAAAAAACAAAACTATTAGTAAAACATATAATGATCATTAGAATGTGTTATGTGTCGTTACAGGTGATGACTAATTATCTGATTGCCTATTATGACTTAACCGTGCATTTACCCCTGCCATTTTTGTCGTCTACTTTGACTTATGCACCCTTTATCAGTTTATACTGTGATCAACTTGCTTTTAATAAAACTTTTGTCTACATTTATTTTGTTTTGCTTAACTGAAACCCCGTAGCTCAATGGTTAGAGTTTCTTACGAACGTCTGGGACAATGTTTAACAGTAAACTAAGTCCACAAATTTACTGCCCGTTGAAGGCGTTGCCAGTATAAGGCTCGAATATATTCTGTTGGTGAGTGATATAGATAGAAAGCAAGAAAGATAGAGACAGAAAGAGAGCGCTTAAAAGCGAAAGAGAGTGGTATAAATAGTTTTGCAGCGATACAAAAACACGCAATAACTGTCCGTATTCAATAGACAATTTAGGAAAAATCTACAATATCTCAACTAAGCTGTTATATATATATATATTTATACATATATTATATTTTTAATTTCTAACGTTAGTTTTTATAAAACGCATTTAATTAAAATGAAATCGACAAAGGTCTTATAAATAAGCCTAATAATGAACAAAAACTACGTAGCCCACTTGCTAGAAATAATTCAAAAATAAGCTCTTCGCGTCGGTTGTGTGTGTGCTATGTATTGTTTTAACAAAGCTATCACAAAGTCAATAACATACTCACAAAAGTACAACAACAAATAGCGGCGAGGTAAGCAAATGGCACAGATAGCAAACCATACAGAGGGACCATATATGTACATAGTACATACTTTAAAGCGACACACAATATTTAGACAAACTTACTGTCGGTATGCGACAAATTCTACTGCGTATGGGACCCACAAAAGCGTATAACATTTTACAATGCAAAGGGAACAAGCAAAAATTGTAGCGAGAGCAACACAAGCTCTGATTTACAGCCCAGACAGTAATGGAGCCCGGCAGCAGAACAGCTTTTATCTAATCTCAACAAAAATTATTACGACTTTTGCGACCATGAGTGATATAAATTGAAAATTGCAGAGATTATTATTCGCCTATGATCTGGTATTCTGACTAGTAGAACATTAAAGCGCACAGATAAGAAATGAGTGATAAGCTAAGTGATAAACGTAATTCTGTAGCTCCACTTTAAATATCACCTATACGCAGATAATGCCCTAAAGTAAATTGTACACTCACGTACGGTTATTTGTGTCTACTAAATATATAAGCATGGTGATATTGACTTTATGACACTAGTTGCTATGTTTTATTTCACTAACTTTTTAAAAATTAATGTTAAATTAAAGTGGCCAATTGCAGATCAGAAAGTGCACAAAATCAGAAATCAAAAGCAAATGGTATTTCAGTTGGCACAACTCACAAGTGTCGGTTACTTTTAACAAGAAATTACAGAAAAACAATCATGTATTGGGATTAAACATATTTAAATAAAATATAACGATTTGGAATGTATAAAATTACGGTATCATGGTTTACATACTGCTTAAACGGGTGCCTAACTAATGCAGTTGACCACAGAAGTGTATAGACGACGAGATCATATAAAATTACGCTCATTATACGCGTTACGAAAGATGCAAAGCATAAGAAAAGGAACACGGGGACCCATTTATGACGACAATATTGATGTAATTGTAAACAAAAACAAAAAAATAACTAAAACAAAGTCGTGTTCAAATTGTGAAAACTCTTGAAGAAAAAACAATGTCAACAATTTTACAATAGCTCCTATTCTTAAAACGGAGACAACCACCAGATCACCTTAACCTTGGGTTTTATTTGATATCATTTTTTAAATTTTATTTCAAATTTTTTTAAATGCAAAACAGATATACACTCCTTCACTCATGACATCTTCTCATGAAGGCGAGACCAGCAACAGCAAAAGAAGAGAACAGTCACAGATTTCAGCTGTTTTGATACACGATCAGAACAACTGCAAATCAAAGCAAAACAACTTGCCTTGTGGTTGTTTGTGGTTCTCTTATACCAAATAAACGGTGGGAAAACGAGTTGGCAAGTCTGCAAGAGGGTGCTACTTCGTGGGTTTCGCCAAGAGTGGGGGGACTGAAAAACAATGACTATTGAGTTAATTGGAAGTCGGGATGGAGCCACTAGCCAAATCGCCACTTTAAGTGATTAATGTCGCGTTTCAAATTCCCCTGTGGGCCTAGCAGTCATGGCAATATCATACATGTGACATTTCCAGTCGAACGATCAATACTTCAAACGATCTGACGCTTAATTAAACTAACCTAAGCAAACAAAATATGTATGCAAGATGCCATAAGGACATTTTGCCAAAAAACTTAATTCGCTTTTATAATATAACACATTTTAAAACCAGCATCATTTCCCTATTACCCAGGTAGTAGAATATATTTCGCAGGCGCCACTGACAAAACGTAAGCCATCTGATAATACAGCTGCGGACCCAACGAACACATCATGACCCGTAAGGAACCTTCCACTGGGCCAATATATCAGCTTGATGGTCTTATCTTCACGTGTAGCTAGCGTATAACGCTACGACTGCAGTTATGAATCTACTGTCCGGACTTAGCGCCACATAATGTATGCCCATGCCCGGCATCTGGTAACTGTATTATGTGTAAACACATTTTCCTTGCCGGCTAATATGTAGACGATTTTGAGCTGGGGTTAATGCCGCCAGTAATAAACTCCTTTGGGTTTAAATGACCGTAAGTTCTTCACTCTCTGAACTATTATTCGTTATTCATTCTGTTCTGCCTTAATAGGGCCCCAGGCACAGCAGCACACGTTTCCATATTACTTTTCGATATCGATTGTTAACTGTTTTTAACTCGATTTTTATGCCTGCCTAGATGTAGTAAAAGTCAATCATCTACGTCGTACGATAGACCAAGTCAGCAGTTCCCGCACCAAGTCAGCAGTTCACATATGATATAACTTCCAGGAGTACCCACAGGACAGGAATCGCATATAATACAAAACATGATAAAGGTTCTTTCTATTAAAGTTTAATGCGATTTGTTGAACACGCTTATAAAACACAATCTGATTGAAGGAAATAGATTGGTTGGAAATGTAATTATGCAGGTCTGATCTTAATTAGCATTTAAAGCTAAAGACTGCTCACCTTTTTATAATCTGCTTGCTTAATCCTGGTGCTTGTTGTTGTTTTAGCTTTGGAATTCACTTTAAGTTTTGATATGGCAGCTAAAACCAGATAACACTCAAAACTTTTGACATAGTGTAAATTTATCAGATGGTAACCCACGTAATGGTGGCACAACTGCTGCTGCTGCTTTGTTTGTTATTGCCTTTGTTCTTTGTATTGTTGCTGTTACTCAATCAATCAACCGCTGGCTCAACCATTTTGTTTCTTGTCTTTGTATATTTTTTCACTATTGCGCAAGATGAAAATGCAATTTTCTGCAAAACAAAACACAAAATTAAATTTTTGCTTTGAGTTAAACGAAACTTTGACTGGAAGTCATTGATCCGCCTGGCAAAACAGTCTGAAAAGAATTGCCACTTTCTATGGTATGCCTATTCAGGCAGCGCCAGAAAAGGCATTCAAATTTTATTTTTGGGCTTTTTAACTTGTCTTGTTTTGATGTGACTTACAAATGAAGGTAAAGTATTTGAAATGGAAGCCATTAGCGCCATTTGTTCAGGTCGTAGCTGACTCTATGGAGCGTTGCGATTAGATGTTGAATGCGGTGCCAACAGAGGCACACAGACCCACGGCAAATAGAGAAAGTGCTGCGAATTGTTAAACAATTCAGGCAGCTTAGGAAAAAGTAAAACAACAATAATTACAAATTTCAGTGACCATCAAACGGTTTATAATGTTAAAATTTCTGAAAAAGGTCAGATATATAACTGCACTGCCATACATTTTCAAATTATTGCGTATATCTGTTAGAATTATAGCTTAGCAGTGTTGTATTATAGTCAACATCAAAATTTCAATTCTTATGAAAGAAGCATAGAATAATTTACTAAAATGGTCATGGAAGTATTTTCTATTTCAGTTTGACTTGCTTGGAATAAATTGTTAACAACTGGTGCCATAAAAAGTCAGTATGACTATAAGGTAAACACATAGAATAGCTTCACAGCGATCGCCTTGTCAGGGCCATAAAATTTTACCATAATATGAAGCTTACCAGAAGAGTATCCCCATCATCAAAGCTTTGACTTACATACTTGGCATGTACCTTTGCGACCACCAAGCCACATAAAGTTGAAGCAGTAAATTCAATATGTTTTTGTTATGGTATAAAGAAACAAAGAGAAGTAGATTGAATTAACAAAACCAGCACATAAGAAGAAAACATTTCCAAATTCGACACTTGTTGAATTGGCCAATTGCCTTGTAGTGAAAAAATTTCAACAAAAAATGCTGCAAAACGACATTAAAACAATTCGCAAATGGCCCCAGAGTCCATTTTGAATCAACGCACCCCATTATACGTACGCGTTATTGCGGCGAATGCCATTTGAATTTGCAACTTATGACATAAAGCAATCATCGTGTTTCTGTTGCTGCTTGATGTCGATCGCGCGTATATGCTTAAATCGAACAAAAGATTAACAAATAGCGTTTCAAATCCGTCGAAAGTCGTTCTTCTTATAAGAAATGTTAGTGCATTAATAAATGTGTTGTTGGCTTTCATTAATTGCAACTGCCTGACACCCAAGATGGCAATGCCAAGCTTAGAGCACTTTTAATATATATACAATTGTGTATTAATATACATATGAGTACATTTATCTAGTCTAATACCTGATATAGATAATATAATCTATCTGAACCTTTCCTATGTACTTTTTAACAATTCCTACAATTTCCTTTTCTCATTTTTTTCATCGATAAAAAGAGAAAAATTTACCAACATATTTTCTTTTATCATAAATGGGCAGAGCGTTATACCATGTTAATGTTTTATTAAATGCTAGGCACGGCACACAAGTAATTTATTTTGTCTGCAAATGGGTAAACTATAAATAGTGAGCTGATTTTAAATGTGTGTTTAAAAATGTCGAACTATTATTAATACAAAAATAATAATTTTATTAAAATACAAATAAATTAATATAAATATCAATACCCAAGTGGGAAAAAAATATATTTGAATCTTAAAAACAAAAACCAAGAACGCTCTAGCCGGGACTGCCCGATTAAAAGACACCCTGTCATTACATCCTCCTTGTATTTACACAGACACCCTCAAACGAACGTCATAATATGTGCACTTTACTAAGTGGTTATTTATTTAATATATAATTTTAAATTTTTTAAACTAAAAGCATCATGTTTATAATATTATCCGATTTTTAGGAGAGCATCACTGATCACATGAAAAAGCGTTCGCATCATAAATTTAGTTCGCATTTCAAAGCAGTTTTAAACAAAAACAGCTGCAAACAGCTTGCACCAACGTGCCTTGTGTTTGAATGCTTTTGATTTCAAGCTCACAAATGTGATAAAATATAAAATATTTAGGTAAATATATATCAAATCATATTTTGAAGGCTTCTCGGGTGGGTAGAAGCAGAGCAGATGCCAACAGGAACAACTCTTCTTTTTGTAAGTTCTAGATTGATTTGTCTTGGCCAAGTCCGCAGAGTGCAAGTTTCACTCACAACGCGGATGTGGAGCGCAGGTAAAATGCAACAGCATATTATAGCGTATTTTTATTTATACGCTCCAAGCAACGATCAGTTGATTTCAATTCTTGCTAACGGCTTTAATAATTTCGATTTCAAACGTTGTGTTTAATTATTACTTTTGGTTGGAGTAGTTCGCAAAACTACTAATCTAAAATAAAATAAAAAGGCAAAAATTTAAAATAATTTTTTTTCGTTTTTCCCGCATGTTAATTACCCTGTCATTTGTCAAAATGTTATTCCCATTTCAATTCAATGAAATTAATTTTTTATTTATGATTACCTTTTAAGCACAGGCCGACGTCATTCTCAATCTGACAAGCTTTACGAATTTGCCTTCTTAGTATTTTAGTTGTTATGATCCGCATTCTGTGCTATATTTTACCGACGCATTTGCCTTCTTTGTATAAGCACATGTCTTTTCCAAGGTAGCCCAATCCAATCATAAAATCGTAAAATACGAGACTAGACTGAGGAAAAACCCTTTTAAAGATTTTTTTCAACGGTATTTATTGTAGGTGCATTCAACGACTGAGCAAATACTGAACGTGGCAACTTCAAGCCCAGACGCAAGTAAGCCTAAGCAGGAATGCAATTAAAGGGTTAAAACGATTGTGAGATGAGGGGAAGCCAAAAGTGCAAAGTTGACTCAACCTTAAGCACACTTTACATTTTTTCTCTATGTTCTACTGTATTCTTCAGAATCTGCACTTAACTTAAAGAGAAAACGTATGAAGCACATGCAAAACACGAGATGCCAAAAGAACCAACAAAACAACCCCTAGAAATATGTTGTGAATACAGAAACCAAGACGTCGCACGTTAGGATGCACCGAACAAAAAGTAAAGCGGATTAAAATCGTCGTCGTATGCATGGAAATCGAATAACGAAACACTAACTCCAGTGGCAAAATAGATAGACAAAAAAACAGACAAATACGAAGCAATAACACAAACCATATGAAATGTCATCAGCAACGTTTTCGTCATTATGTAGAGGCGTCTTTTTACCAAAGTCAACCCCTACTGCCTCACTCTTAGTTGTGTGTTTCATTTATTCTCTTTCACTCACCGCCTATTTTCCTTCGTCACAATTATTTTAGTAGTGGTTAGTTTAATTTAATAAAAACGTGTATCAATTTCCGGAAACTTTTCATGAAAAGGCAACACTTTTTGTAACTTTTCTACTGTTAATTTACACGAATGCATTTTCATCAGAACGGGTGCAAAATCGAGCTACAGAATGAAAATAGCACCCGAACTCACAACAAAAATTTACAAGCTTCCTAAATTTAATATAGCCCATTCACAATATTTTTAGCTTTTTATGTAAAATTGACGAGGCCAAATTCCACACAGCCATGAAAGAGGGTCGGAAAAGGGGGTTCGTTTGATATGTCGGTATTATCATAGTTAATCAACATGAAAATATATCCATTACATCATATTTGTAAATAATTTTAATTTTATTAACGTGAGAGGTCTTTTCGAATACTAGCGTTTTTAACTGCAGCTTTTGCTGTCACGGCAGCCAACAAGTATTGGTTCCGGTACTGCATTTAAACTATAGTAACTACTGAGCAGCTGAATCACTTTAGAGGATTTAGAGGTGATATTCGCAAAGTCTTCCTGTACCCTTGAATATTGTAAATTTGTTGTCATTGTGTACCAGTAAGTGTATTTTATGAAACTTGCATTTTTTGTTCTATGGCTTCGCAAATACTGGAGTAATTTGGTGACTATTTGCCACTTGAAAGGAACTGGCAGATTAATGTTAACTGCTTAATATTTTCAATAACACTATTCACTAGGGTATTTTTTTATTCGTTACGCAAAATAACAAGATTTTTTTTTCAATCTTTCTGTATAAGAGAAGCATGTATGGGTATATCGAGAATTAATAACGTTTTAAAAAGCATTTATATGTTGGTAACCTTAACATTATGCGACTTAAAATTTTATTGCGAATACAAATAATTAAGGCCAATGAGCTCAAAAAACGCTCAACCCAAAAATGATTACAATTTTATTGCTGATATGAACAACGATTTACTGTAGACATTAAATCTTAATACAGCTATTCTTGCTTTTGAAGCTCATTGACTACACTAAATAGGTGATCGCATTTTGACTCAGTGTAAGTTGTCACATTTATAACAACACCAATTCAAATACGTAGAAAGATGCAATTGGTATATTTTTCTAAATATATATTCATTTTATACGACCCGCAGACATCGGATAGAGTTATGTGCTAAAGTTTTAAATAATGTCAAAGAAATATGTCTTTTTTCCCTACATTACATATTTTTTCATCTTCAACCTAAACATTTCAAACAAAAATTAAAGCTAACAGGAACAGGAAAGCAATAAAACTGATTAAGTCCAAAATTAATATTTCTGATATAATAAACTATTGAAAAAAATATAGAAAAATAGAGAAATAAATGTATAATATAGACGAAAGTTTGACTTGGACGATACAAATGGAACCCACGTCTACAAAACAAATGTAACAAGTTTTCCAAAAACACGGGGCATTTATACCTATTTTCTATTTCCAACCCTATTTATAGACACAGACCCCATCTTAAAGTTAACCTCACCAATTTCAATTCCAAACATTACACGGACAACAACAATGAGCAAACCAACAAGTAAAGCATCGACTTTGTAAGAGAGGTATTGAAATTAATATTGGTTGTAACCAGAATTCATTACTAAAAGTAAACAAAGAAGAGCTCTAAGTTAGTTCACATGACGGGAAAGGGGAATGTATGTATTGCTTAATTCATACTGGCATGCATACATTTGTATCGACCCAAAAACATACAGTAAACTAAAAGTAAAACTGTCAATTTAACACAACAATACAACAAAATAGTGGCTGCATTTTGCTTTGGGGGAATTATATGTAATTGGAGTCTTTTGTATATTTGCATAAAACGAAAGTTCCAACAAAAACGATACGCAACACACAAATACAAAACAAAGATATATAGAATCGAATACAAATTTTTATAAAGAGAACAAACCGGACAAGAACCTTAAACAGCAAGAATAGCAGCAAAAGCGAAAGCTAAAGAGTCAGTCTCTTGTTATGCTTTATCTTTTGCAATATTATTAGCGAGTCCCAATCGCTTCCTCTCTCTCTCTCTCTCTCTCTCTCTCCCCTCTCCCTCTCTCTTGCTAATACGCCCTCTCTTTCTATTTCGTTTTTTGATCAATGGGTTCTCGCTTCAACACATGGTAAGCCATTTACTGCTGAGAGCTCTTGCTATTGCTGACGTTGTTTGTGTTGGTTGACCAAATTCTGCGCAAGTCAAAATAAAAACCAGTTATTCAACGGCTGAACCTAAAAAAAGGAGCACTTATTAGTCCAAGTAACTGTTAAGGCAATGCCTTAGCTTTTGGCCAGATGTCCCGAGCAAACGAGCAGCTGTTCGATCAGTTACAAAAAAACACGTATTTGCTTACATTCATTAGCTATACGGCTTTTATAATTTGTTTACAATAAAATTCCCTTTACGCACCTATTACAGTTAGAATGCCGAGAAGCCACAATAATTAATGTTGCATTCTTTTAAAATTTTTGCAGCTATACACATACACTTTTGCGCGTACTCAACACACACACACTGTTTGTATGTATGCATATGCGAAGCTCAACTCCGGCGCAGCAGCTCTCGCTCAATCTCTATCTTGCACAGACAACGCCACCTTTTTACATTTAATTTTTTTTTCGCAAAAGGAGTGGCGTCTACTTCAACGGGTTGCCTTTTTCTTGCTTTGCATTCGTATTTAAACACATACACAACACTTGGTTATTTTGCGGCACTCTTCCTTTTCGTCATGTTTCTTGGCAAATATTCAACTCGATATCGCGTACTCCTTTTGCGGGCTGCCTTTTCCAGTTATTACAATCTGACAATTAACAGTTATATATACACATGTATAAGCATACACTTTAAAATTGCAAATTTGATTTAAAAAAATCTTAAGTATGCTGTTCATAAATTAGAAGTCAACAGCAATGCGGTTTTAATAGCGTTTTTCTTTATATCCACAGGAACGCGTTTAGGTGCGTCGCCTTAGCGAATACATTTTCCTACAGTGATGCGCAGCTCCCCGATAACCTTAACAACGAAGGTATGATTTCTGTATTTTACAAACGCATGAGTACAATTTGTTTAATTAGTTTTTCGCACTTCAAAAAAAGACAATATTATAAATCTGCTTGCGCGCTAACAAAATACACGTTCGCCGCGGCCAACTAATTTTTTGCATGAACAAAGAAAATTCCACTCGTCCAACCTTCACCTACATTATCATCCGCCGACGATTCGTTCACAACTAACTCTTTCCATACAAGCTCATGTAAAATGAAAATAAACGAGTATACAACTTATAGAGCGAGAGATCTGAAAATTAACATTCAGTTAGCAGAAATACCCACCTGGAGAGAACCAGTCGAAAAACATAATTTTTAAAAACTGTAACCTTTAACATCAATATCAGCGATCACAATTCAGCTTAGTAAATATATATTTGAAGATAAAAACATAAGTAATCAACTGTTTTCACACATTTTTGGTATTTTAAATAAGTACATCAATTTATTTTGTTGGTATTTAAAATATTAATACCAAGCTGGTGTGTTAACAGCTGTACAAAAAACTGTTAAGCTCAAAAGGGCACTGGTGATATCAAGTGACCATATTCTGATAATTCCGCACCAGCCTGAACTAGATCATCAGTGAACAATGTTCACTGAACAGCCAAATTCATAGCAATACAAACATATATGCCTAATAATGAGGTACTTCTCATTGTTTATTTTTGTTAGCTGCGCACTGAATGTGGTTTGGTCAATAAACTGTGATACTCTGTTGAGCGAACTGGCCAACGGACAAAGTAAGTTTGTTAACTGCAACACCAAGCACGCTGTGCCAGCGCACCCACAGGACGAGCGTTTGTGCGATAGCTGCAAGAATCTGTACGACGACATGTCGACCGAATATGACAACCTGATGAAAATAGAAAACTGTTCCAAAATGTACATGGATTCCGATCGAATGAATATTGTGTTTACTACTCAAAACGTGCTCAGGGGTCTCTGGGAACGAGCTTATTGCGACGGTGAGACTGACTAATACTAAGTGATTCATTTAAACATATATTGAATTTTTATACAGAGTGCTTTAAAGACAACAACTCGATCAACTTTACACGCCTGTATCTAAGTCTCTCGGACTGCTTGCACAGTAACAATGGTAACGAGTGCACTGCATGCATACTTAACTACAGAAATATGAACGCATTCTACAAGGATTTGGACCAAAAAAATAATGGCAAAATGTGTTTTGATATGCAGGACATGGTTTGTAGTGTTTATTTAATCACGCGGAATTATTTTGTTTAACTTACAACTCCTGCTCCTCAGATGAATCGGACACGTGTGCTATGGTCCAAGGATCTGAAGTGCTGTCAGCGAGAGGTGAAAATGACAATTTTCCTGACAAGCGTCGCAGTTGTTGCCGTGCTGCCATTTCTTCTGTTTTACACAGCCGCCTTTATTCTAACCAATCGGCGGGAGGCCAATCACGGACTGCTCAACGAACACGAGCCGGAACTGGATGCTCCATCCACGTCACAACTTATTACTGCTGCCCTTTTGTCGACGCCCACGGATCCGTCAGCCGTTATTAATGCGAGGGATGAGAAATTCTCTTAACTAGTAGTTACGCACGATTCCTACTCATCCAGCGAAGATGAGCAATTTGGAAAAGCAAAGCTTAAATGAGCATTGTAGAGGTAGCAGTTGAAATCCACATACATAAAATATTAAATAAGACCTTATTATATTTTTATAATTGTATACGAATGTGATAATCTACCATATACATTATTATAATCTTCACAAACTTTTTGTATGCGCTGTAACAGTTATCTATGATAATATATTTTGAAATTAAATAAAATACATTTTGGTAAAAATGTTTGAGAATCTTTTATCTGTTTCCATTCTCGCATGTTTTTGATATAAACAATGAATATATACAGATTTAACGCAAAGTTTAACATATTTATCTACGCAATTATAATTATAAATTGAACAGGCAAACGAAGCTGAAACCAAGTTGCAATTTAAACGAGTGTACCAAATTGCTGTAAATGAAAATCACAGTCTGCCAGGGTTAATATCATTTTAGTTTCTAGACTTGCTTGACAACTTGCAATGGGTTTCGGCTCTTCTATGGACTTTGGAATGGAGCAAGCATTGTTAGGTAATTTTTTATGACACGTTTCAGAGTTTTCAACGAAAAACATTTGCTTATTTAACAATTTGGCATCTGCATGGTTCCAAACATTGGAGTTCTTTTCAACTCGGTTTTTTATATACTTTTTGTTACCTGGATTATCTATGTTCGTTTCCTCTGGATTTTGTATAAAAGTCCTTGCCATTGATTCCCGAAATTCCCACACGTCTTCTATTATGTCAAAAGTTAAATCTCTTAAGGGGACAGCCACATTTTTGTCGACATCAAAATTTGCAATAGGCATGATTTCAAGTTCATGTCCTAAACTCTCTAAGACGCCTAACTTGGCTTTCAACTGCTCATTGGCTATTAATAGTTGACGTTCAACACTATAAATATCTACTACCTGTTTGGCCAATTCCGTATCCATGATATTTATTTGTTGCAACACCTCGTCTTTTGTATGGTAAGCGCATTTCACATGATGCTTGCGTACCTTCGCATGAAGTCGCAGAAGCTGCTCCTCTTCGCGTTGCAACAGTATGTTCAGGCCATAAACCTTTTCTAGCCAATATATATCCATATCTTTAGGAAGTTTAGACTCATCCATCCTTGAGTTCATAGTTTCAAATCGATTCGGTTCGCCTAGAAATATATTTAATACACACTAAAACTTATAGAATTACATAATGGTTGTTCTTACCCCTAGAAAAGAGTACAAAATCCGGTGTGTCCGGTTCATTCAAATAAGTGCCTAGCAAATAATTCTTTCCCATTTTAAGTTCACGTACTCGATGTTTTTCATTCTCAATCTTTACGATTTGTTGTTCCTTTTGACTACACATGTTTAAGGTTCGATATAAGAACTTATAAGCAAACAATAAGAGACTTACTTACTTGAGCAAACATATTTGCCTATTTATGGTTTCGTCTTGATTCAATATAATATTCATTAGGCGATCATTTGGATTCACATTGCAATGCGTAACTTGATGTTTTTGTTTTTGTTGATGAGTTTGCTTGGACAGTGCTGAGCATCCCCGATAAAGTGTCATTGCTGGTAGAGAAACATTTCCAGCTCTTTGTTTGGCACGCCACCTTCGATATCTTTCGTTTCGTGAACTGCCCACAGGGCTACCCATACCACTGTCTTTGTCGGTTGACATTGATAAGACATGGTTTTGCTTCTGATTATAGATTCGCGCTGATAAATGTCTTAGCTGGAGCCCACACTTAAGTCGTCAGATTGTTTTAAAGGAATTCAACAAACGAACAATAAGTTTATGGAAATTTTTTATTTGTTAAAATACTTACTTGTTTTTTCGTCAAAATAGCTTGTTTCGGTATGACATCCAATAATCGAGTGCTTCCATCCAAATATTCTTCGAAATGACCGTGCCGCAATTGTTTTACAATCACATATTCGTGTGAGTTCTTAAGACACTCACTAAAGAAAGTTTGTTTCTCTTTGGTATTTGTTGTTGATGAATTATAGTTTTTGTTGTGGCTAGACATATTTATGGATCTACCCAATTTGTTAGATACATTTAATGTGTTTGATAGTCCATCCTCAATGCTACAACGTTTCTTTACGATATCTTGATAACAAAGCAGCGCAGAAATCAGATTCGCACATGTGGTTTGTGAATCGACGCCAGAGACCCAGTGTTTTTCCCCATCAATTTTAATTACAATAAAGTCCGTGCTGTTGTCCGTTGGACCACACTCATGTAAGCCCACTGTTACGTCTTCATTCTGGTAAATAACCTCGTCCTGTTTTGACGAATTTGCGGTAATTGAAGTTGGAGCTACGACTGTGATAGACGCTTTCTTGAAAGATGAAGAACCTTCCTCCAACATTATCGTTGGCACTGAAACAGCGACACACTTAAAATATAATCAAAATATAGTGTTAAATTGTCTTGATTTGTAATTTTTAAGCAATAATACAAAGTTTATAAATGACGTCACCGCTATGAAATCAATACCATGGTACTAAGGCTATTAAAAAAAAAAGCAAACAATGCTAAGTTTAAAATGGTTAATTCGTTTGGCTTCTTTTGTGAAACACACATAGAGTAGTAGTTCTGAAGTACATAAGTATATAAGCAAAACAAATGTATATATGCATGTAGTACATATGTATATAAATATTATTGAATGTACTTTCTGATGGAAGTGTACCAATAGTTTTTACTTTGCAGCAGAATGGATAAAAAGGCGGTGTATAAAAATACTCTGTGAGTGTCTTCAACTTAACAACATATTTATAAATGTACAGTGAATAAAGTTCACAAACTGGTATAAGTTACACCTGAACAGAATTGCAAATCCCAGGCACCATGGTATTTTAGCGAACGGCTTGTTTTTAACCAGACAGCAGGTTTACCACACCCAAATTGAAATTTGTTTGGCATTTAAAATGGAAGCACTAAATGACCAAAACAATTTACTGCTTGCATAAAAAAAAATAAAAAATTTAAATTATGTCAAGGAATAACCAGCCCGAATTCATAACTATGGCTTGTGAAGCTAAAAATTTTCAATTTGTATAGCAAAGCACAAAAGCTCAACTATATAATTTTATATATTATATATAATATAATATCTATATAATAGTTAATTGTGTTAAATTTTTGGACGGCACTATGTATGTATATACATACAAACGTGCTCGTGGAATTCGGTTTCGGTTAAGGTTGCCACTGATAGAAAGTTACACTGAATCATATAAAACAAAATATTTTTGAAAATGTTGTGAAAAGAACTTTACATTTATTTACGGTTTCTTAAATTGTAACCATAGTATAAATAAATGCCGTGAACTACTCAAAAGAATAAAAAATAATTTGATGTACATAATAAACAAAGGCATTTTAAACGGTTGTTTTTCTAAAGCTTCAGCTTAGACACATTTTATAGCGGTTGTTCTTGTTGAAAAATTTGTTCTCTCGTACCGTTTGTTATCGTTTGACTTTCTATTGGAAATCTTTAATTATTAAAATAATTGCAGTGCAATTGTTGTCTATGCATTCTACAACGTTTAAATAGATCTATATTTTTAACTTGTTAAACTTTATATACATATATGCATCATGTATACATAATCATGTGTATCAACATACATTGTTTCAGTTTATTTAAACGTTTTTTTGATTACACCTGCAGCTAGCCCTCCGCCGAGCCAACCAAGTCATATGGCGTCGTAACTACAACTAAAAACCAAATAAAAAACAAAAGAAAAAGCGTTAAGCTTTCAGGTAAAGATTAAAGAGAAACTGCGCTCCAACTAAAGAGAAAAATAAGTCGAGTTAGCAATCAATCGACGCTTTACTCGCTCGAAGAAGACTTCGGCTTGAATTTTGTATGACTGTGAAGCTCACTTACTCTTAAGAGCCCATTGAAAACAATACTAACCAAAATTGCTCTCCTTTTTCTCTCTTGTTTTGTATCGTCTTGGCTTAGTATCGTAGTTGGACCACCGTAACTGTTGTACACACATCCCCTGACCACGCGATTCATTTTCTACTATTTTAGCTGCTGATTGTCTACTGCTTTGGAAACAAGTTCTATGCTAACTTACATATGGTGCAACATACTATTATGAAACTACAGACTTGGTTGAATAAATGATATAAGCTTTATAAGAGGGTCTAATGTGTTTCTCAATTGATTAGGAAAAAAATAATAATACACTTATTTATCTGAAATTAAATTATCAAATTATTAGAATAAAATATACTATTTGAATCAAATTTTTTCAACAAGTCAATTATTATAATGGTTCTTCGCCGCTATGATCACGTCCACTTTTTATTAAATGTGATTCTATTTGTTTTCGTGACGCCAACAACAACATTTTAGTTGATCATTATTCTGTTGATTTTAACCTTTCACTTTCTTGCGAGCAGCTGTTGCGTTCACATTTACAATCAATGTGTTAATCAAAATTTAATAAATAAATAATTTACTCAAATTGCTTATTGCTTCATTTGGGCTATAAATTACAGATTTATTTGTTTCATAGAATTTTGATCATTATATGCTCTTTAGATTTCATATCCTCGACAATATTTGTGATGTGTTTAAACGAGTTTGTCTAGCAAATGCTTTTTTGCTTTAGATGAAATCCATACTACTAACAAAAATTAAACCTAATGTTAACATTATAACTCCTAATATGCTCAAATATTTTTATTTTTTTCGAAGAGTCTCTTAAATTTTATGACGGTGTCAACCAAAACAATGATATTGTGCACCACCTACACAAATATTTATTGTGGCGTGGAATACTAAGCTTAGAAAACTTTATCACAAATTAAATGAAATGTTATTGAGGAAAGGAAAGTTACAGGATTTACAATTCATATGAAAAGAACGATATACTCTTTTGTATTGGACCTATTCATATGTTAAATTATATTCACCTCTATGGTAATGTTGACGATCACCAGACTGACTACTTGACTTACTCTCACTACAGACCTGAATTATTCACCTCTCTCTGAGCTCACCAAACGAACTACAAACCTGTATTTTGTATTAGCTTCAATGATACATACGTAAATAAGCTTGAATTAGGTATGAACATATACAGAAATAAAGATGGACAAATAAAATATTTTTCACAACTTAAACACGTCTTAACAACCAAACACTTATGCCAAAATTTTTACATCCAATTTAATATTAAATTTAATGTACAAAAGATAGAATCATATCTATTTTCTTGTATTATCTAACAAAAACCGAATTCTGGTCTCATATCTCTACAACTTAGGACTTTAAAACCAAATAATCGGAAACTATATATCGAGTTTTTGTATAGTTAAATAAAATAAAAATTTAACTTTTAAGGAATCATTTATTTATTGCATGTTTACTTAATTTACTTGATTGTATTGCACAAGGTTCCTCAAATTACAAATCACGAATCTGGCACATCTCTACAAATTGTTTCGAGTGAAACTAAGCTGGCTGAAAAGCGTAACAACTTTAGTTGTTAAACAATCGTCAGCGCACGCTGTTTGCTCGTTGTAAAGGCCCGAAGCGCTTGCGCAGCTCAATCAGTTAAAAAAAAAACTATAAAAACAAGAAAAATACCAGTAAACTGTAATAGCGCAACATACAAAGCTCGGTGTTCAAAGAAACGTCAATAAGTGTGTATTCGAGTGTTGTGTACATGTATTTTGGCGTTGCACCCACGTTTAATTCGCTACAAACGGATGTGTCAAACGGATTATATATGTACATCTATTGTCTTTTTGTGTCTGTTTTCAATGGGTGTGTGATTAAACTCCGATATATATATATATATATATATATATATACGTATATATATGTA